>JAAAKE020011884.1:0-10816 GCA_010014785.2 Anisolabis maritima
TCGACCGAATTTATTATTATAATATTATTATTTATTATATTAGAAAGAGAAAGGGGAATTTGGATTATCGAGATCAACGTGAATTAGACTATTTAGAAGATAAATTCTTCTAAATTTTTAGCATAATATCAGTTTGTTCGTCGAAATACACGTGTAGAGCAAATTATGATTAAATTATGATTTTATGGATGGAAGTATAAAACCTCTAATAGGAGACACCTCTAGATAAACATAAAAGTAAACATTTAACTCACCTAAACCTCCAAATAATGGGCACCTCTATATAGCGGATTCACTTTGGGGTACAGGGTATCCGGTATATAGAGGTTTTATTGATTGTTCTAAATTTTGGTATAAGCATATGGCAATTTACTGATACCTCTTTTATGATGCATTTCTTAATCCCAATAAATAATTATCTTTAAACAGGACAAGCATGAATATAAATATCTGAAGCACAAATAGGAAATTTCATAAAATCCATTTAAATAAATTTGTAGATAAACATCTGGGAATACGTAAAACTGCAGTGCCGCAACGAACTTGAATTCGCGCAAGGGCTGAAGAAGTGCGAGCGACTTTTATATGACTAGATACTATTATTTTAAAATAAGGCGAGAAATTCATTAACCCTTGCATCCATTTAGGAATTGCTCGTTTCACTCACAACAAATAATGGTTTGGATTTGTAGATGTTGGTATCCGAATCACAAAAGTTGTGATATTTGGTAAAATTTTAAAATTTCGACGGCCACTTAGACCAAGTTGCCGTTTTTTAAATTTTTTGCAGATTTATACTCCATTTTTGATGTTTTATCTGAATCCGAATTCAAATTTTATTATTCGAAAAAAAATTGTAGATAGACCTACAGAGAGAACATAATTTCCAAGTTCGTTAAGAATTAGTGGACTGGTGAGGAAGAATTATAAAAAATAAAATTAAAAACTGAGACTGAAATATAATAAAATAAAATTTGGAAAACTCTAAACAAAAATTTTCCCAACAATAATATTATTTGTAAATTATTGACATGCATTAGTATAAACATTCGCCTCTCCTGGTGGAGTTAAGAGGTCTTCCTCCATGATATATTGACTTCCATTAATAAGAACGGAGCCTCACATGCTGTAAAAGACTTAAAAAAAAATAATCGCCTTCCTGGTTCTATAATGCTATATTTAGTCTTAAAGAGTATAATTGTTGTCCGTCTATTTCTAATTTCAATATTCAATTATAATTTAATATTTTGAATAAAATATATTTGACAAAAAAAAAACTAGTGGCTATATTTAAAAAAAATAAATAATAAAAGTAAACATATTTCATTTGTTTTTGTTTAACTGTTCGCAAAACACTTATTTAGGCTAAACTAATAAGTATATTTATTTAAAAGCAACAAACTAAAAGTTTTTCAAAACATTCATAGAGGTTTCAAATAAATATTAGGTCGTATAGGGAACGGGAAATAACAGATTAACAAAAAGAAACGGAAAATAAATTTTGTGTCAAAAATGACATGATACTTTCTATACACCCTATTTATTAGTTTCATTTAAAATTCATCATCAATATTTTAGCAAAATAAAAGTTTATCTTTTATATCTCTAAATATTTATTTATATATATATTATCTTCAATCAAAGGGTGCCGCCCAATCGAAAAAGGACTAGTACAAATAAAAAATAAAATACATATATATAGTAAAACCTTTCTAGTATGTATGCTCTCTACTGGCGCTTCCCTCTACTCATTGCTCTTATCCCTTAAAACAGAGCCCTAATAATACTTTTGAATATATGAGAGTTAAAGAGATATTTAGTTTCTTAGTGTGAGAAAGAAGTTAGTGAAGATGTCACAGTTATTGCTCTGAACAAAACAGCTATTATTGGAATCCAAAATTTCCGTGGGAAAAAAAGAAATTTATTTCCTAATAAAAATTCTTTTTTTTTTTTTTTTTTAATTCCTAATTATATGCACCATCATTTTTTTTTAAAGTTTAAATTAACGTGAATCACAAATTGTTTGTTAATTAAAAATTAATATAGTATGAATTTTAAAATATTTTTTCATAAGAAGAAAGCCTTTATTCGTTCTAAACAATGATTCAATTTATGAATGAAGAAGAAAAAAAAGAACCATCTCCTAGCAAAGCACAGTAATTTTCCCACCATTTAACATGGAAATTTTAAAGAAGATTAAACGATAAACCGACTGTCGTTGCCTTCTGCCAGAGATGCTAACCTGAAAAATTTATCCAAAAAGAATTTTAAAATATCCTTTAACTGGTCAGTGTTCAATAATTTATACGAATAAAAAAAAATATACAACTAAATTTCAAAACTTTCCCGCTATTTTTATCTCTCTGAGGGCATCCATATTTATTTAAATTAATTGGTAGCTAATATACAATAATTTATATAAATATTAATCGTTTTGTACGCCATTGATGGTTATAACATGAAGCAAGATCTTAAATAGAGCTAATCAAATCATACCATACACTATTATGACAATTCTACAGAGCGTTCCCATCTTAAATTCCACGTCTTAATAATATTACCTCCAAGTTTAAAAAAAAATGATCTCAGCGATGTTAATAAAAAAGGGGATCTTAATAAATATTTGACCGTCCCCTGCGTTCACTTCAAATTTTAATACCTTCTTAGCCTCTTCTAGGACTTTAAATTTATAAAGATTCTGCGATGTTTCAGAGATATAAGTTAATAAAAATCTAATGCATAAAGACATCCACACATTAAGATTTTTTTGTATTTTTGGGATCCCTAAAAGAAAAGATATTTTTAAAAAATTCGCGGGTTAAATTTTTTCATAATACTTATTCCTTACTATTACATACCCGTCGAAAGTAAAAATAATTTTGAAGGAAGTGGAATTGAATTTAATTTTTTTTATATCAAAGGGGATAAAAGAAGCCCCTTTCATTTGTAAACACATTAAAAAAATAATTACAATCATATAGTAACTATGAACTAATCCAAAAAAAGAAAATTTATTTTTAATACGAATTATTTTCATTGACTAGTGTCTTGTTGCCCTGAGGCAAAAAAATGACTTCATTTGGAAAGCGAATTGAGTGAGCTCGAGCCTCGTTCATTTCTATTTCTATTAAAATTTTTCTATATTTTTTTTTTTTTTTTTTTTATTCAATTAAACTTTACATTTTGATAACATACCACTAGACAACTAAGAAAACCAAATTAAAATACTTTTTGCCCAATCAAAACAATCAACTCGCACTCATATCTTAAAATACTTTTTTTTGGTCCAATATATTTTATTTGCCTTTATCGAAGCTATATGCAACTTATCTTCACGACAAAATAACTAAAGTTCATGTATCCTACATTCATAATAAATATTGAAAATATATATATATGAATAATGCCGACTATCAATCCAAGAGGCAGCGAGTGTGACATACTTTTGCAAGAGGCATGGGATTTATTTTGACTTTGTTTTGAAGATGAATGGCGTTAGCCCCCGAAACGCTACCAAAGGCAAATAAAAGTTTTATTTAGTTTCTTTTAATCTATTTTATGATCTTTTCCCATTTTTTTCCTACTAACAGAATCAAAGTATATATTTTTCCTTCAAATTAAACCAGTTTATTATTAAAGTATTTTAGCTTTTTTATATTTTGTATTGGTATTATAAAAATTAACAAATTTTTTTAGGCATTTAACAATATATTAGATTAAAAAATTTCCTAGCCCGGTATGAAAAGTATGACAGAAGTTTTACACCAAATTTACTGTATTTTAAATCAAATCTGGTTTAAATTATTTATAATTTGAACTTTACATAAATAGTATTTATATCGTTCAATTTAAGGACAAACAATTTTATTTTGTTTAATCTGGTATAATCCAATGTGATATATAGGGGAAAGGGATGTTGCAAAAATAGTCTTTGATATTCTACTCCTTTTTGGAAGGGGGGACCCCATAAATGTACAGTATATATATATATTTAAAAAAAAAGGAAATTCATAAACAAAAATTTAATAAAATTATTGTCTATTCAAAAAATTATTATTTTTTTAACTACGAAGCATTATTTTTTCTTAAAAAAAAATGACCATTACATCTATAAAAGTATTTTTTTTTCTCATGATCTAGATTGTTTAAAATAAAGAGCATATGTTAGTTGTTCGGGTGTTGAATGTTTAATTAACTATTTCGATAAAAGCTGCTACTTTTGACAACACGCGAATGTATGGCTGAATATCGAATGTGTATTTGTATGTGTATTGGTGTGTGCAAGTGTGAGCGTGATCGAATCGTTAGCGCTTGTGCGTCAAAGGCTCGCGATGGCGGCGGCTCTGACTGCAAACACACACACATACACACACGACATATACATATATAAATACACACATACATACATCTCCCTACGGCCCCAATTGCCAGGTCACGAATTTCAGTTACGTTGGCTATATGCTATTCCAAAGTCCTCATAATATATGCAAAAACAAACAAAGAAAATTTTGTATGAATCCTCATATACATCATCACCCCTTTATACTAGAACTATTGAATTGTCAAATAAAAAAAAAAAAATGAGTCATTGAAAAAAATTGATTTTGTCTTTGGATTTTCCCAAAATTAATATCTTCAAATTTCTCTTCTTTAATTATTACCTGACCTTTTAGGGTTACTGCTACCTTATTTTGAGGCTATTTATCCTGATTTATTTAACCTATCAATTATATTAAATTATAAAAATAAAATTTTTTTCTCATTCAATTTTTATGAATTCTCTTTCCAAAATTTTTTCCCATTTTTCTTCCACTTAATGTTCCCTACTCCGTCTTTTTTTTTTTTCAATTTATGCCTTTTTTGACCAAATCATGAAATCCCGAGTAAAATCATATCTGATAATTTTTAGAAATTTAAAAAAATTTCTTTGAAAATTCTTTAAATATCTGCAAATTAAAGGACTATAACGCCTTTAATTAACTAGTTGGCCTTATCGCCTATTCTTTTTCACGCATTTTTTTTATCACTCCTGTCAGATAATTATTTTTTTTATTAGATAAATTAATCATGTTTACTTTAACTATAAAATTATGTAAGTATTTAATAATCAAAAGATATGATAAGTAAACATTATTAATTTTGCATATAATGAAAAATATTCTAGAGCTCTAAAAAAAATTTAAAAATTGCAAATCATTTATTTTTAATGCGTAAAAAAAATAAAATAAATATTAAATTATTTGATGCTTGAATAAAAAAGAAGAGTAAGAATAATTCTGGCATTTTAAATTAACTTTAAATGTTTTTTTTAATTAATGATTTTTCTAAAAAGAAGAAAAAAAAATTTCCTTGAACTTTTTCTAATTCAGAAGTAACATTTAAAAAAATTTTTTTTTTCTAAGAAAATTTTTTTCCTTTAAAGAATAATAATTTGTCCACAGAGAGAGTATAAGGAATAAAATAAATATTTAGATAAAAGAGAGGGGGGAAAATTAAGTTTAATTTCTTCAACTTGTCGATTGATGGCTAATCAAAATTCAATATGATTTTAATTTGACATTCTAAACAAATCACCGATATCCTGAGTGATAAAGTTTTTTAAATTATATTGAATAATAATTTTGGAGTTTAGCAGAGATGTCAAAAAAATCAACAAAAATAAAAAATTTTTTGGCTTATAAAATGAATTAATAAATAAGTTTTTCGTTGATCCGAAGATCTTAAGATGATCTCATCCCTGCATATAAGAAAATCATAAAAAGAAAATTTCTTTTTGTTTATAAATTTCTGATTGAATTTCTTTGTTAAAACTCAAACACCTGTTTTATAGTCATTGTCAAAACAAGAAAGAATGAAGAAATAATATAAGCAAACTGACAAGCCCAAATCAACATTATCATCATCACCTTCATTTATTTAATAAACTTGAGAAATTTTAAATGTATTTACCAAGTGATGTTGTGGAAAAGATGGGACTGGGGCGGAGCCCCTCTATATCTCTCAATCACTGCAAGGTGTAGCCTACCTATTTGGTTATTCCGTCCCCTGCCTTGTTCCCATAAGCCTGCATATAAACATGACTCTAAACTCGTATATTGACTCTTCTTTCAGCAGAGTATTAATATTAATGCCGTTCTTTATGGAAAGTGTATCGCTCGTTGGTGGGAGAGAGAAGTTTAGGAAGATCCCCAGCTAACAGAAGAGCCTTGGGCTGTTTGCTTCTGGCTACTGGGCTTGCTGATTGGCCTCTTAATCACACGTGCAAACACATACACTCATAAAAACATTTGCATAATCTTGAAAATTTTAAAAATCAGCATTGATATAAGATAAAATGAACTACCGAAAATTTGTATTATTCTTCAATTTTTATGTTAAATCACCAATTGTGATTCTTCTTATTTCAATGTATTTTACCGTAATACATTATATAGGGAGCAAATGGCCCGTCGACTATTGATGGGGAGGGAGGCGAAAGACTGCCAAATGCCAGTCCGCTCGGATGGTCGCTCTCCAAATATGAGCCCCTGGGGCTTTGATTTTGATTATTAAACAAATTTAATAAGTTATAGGAAAGAAAAAATTTAGGAAATTTTACGCACTATCAATTTTTGATTTTTGATTACAAACATTATTATTTTATATTCATATTACATTTAGTTATAGCTATTTGTATTTGGATCATGCCAAAAGATCTTTTAAAGGATTCTATAAAATAATCAAATTTTTAATTTAAATTAAATTTATAATCTTTTCCGTCTTATGAGTTCACTAGTTCTCTATTATTTTTTATCCAGAAATTTTTAAATCTCCATCCCTATTTATTTAAATAAACTGAGGACGGGAAACGAACCGCTGAAGCCGAGATCAGAAACCATCAGTTTATTTCTGCTCGAAGGGGCAGGGCCCTATTTCTCAAAATACAAATCCACAAGTTAAGGACTTGTAAATTCTGTTTCTGAAAGAAATTAACAAAACGAACTTTTTTAGTCTTGTAGATTCCATTTTCACAAGTAAATAAGAGTTAAAAAGGTTGAAAATTATTGATCTTCTATGTTAAACAGGTTATATTTATTTTGATTCTAGAAAATACATTTGAATTTTTTCTTACTCGGCGACTCTTGTTTAGAAATTACGATTATACTTTTCCATACCTAATTAAATTGTTACTTAATAAGAGAGTATCAATATTAGATGGTTTATTAAGCCAAGGAAATTTATCAAACAATAATATTATAAGAAACAAAAATATAAAAGTAACAATAGATATAATCATGGAAAAGATGACACGAAATTGTAATAAATATTAAAATATGAAAAAATAAAATACTATATTACTTCCCTCTAAAAAATGCTTATTGCCTCTAAATATTTTTTAAGAAATTTCACAAAATATTAACGTCGGTATATTCTCATAAGAAGAAAGTTTGACCAAAATTATTTTCACTACTACTGTTCCTAAAATAGAATTCAATTTTTTTTTTTTTTTTGTTTTATAAATTTAAAAATTATTTTATTTATTTATTAGAGATATTTAGATATTTATAATTTGTCAATAACCGAACTCAATAATTTTTATCGCTCACTACGAAAAGCGAACCAGTGACCCTGGATTATATAAAATTCTTGCTTCTTCTTCAAGGAGTTGATTAACTCTAGATTAAAAATTCTACTTTATAAAAAAAAATGATTATAATCAAAAGACTAGAAGAAAAAATTAGATGGAATTTTTTGATTCCCTTGATGAAATGACATGTAGCATACCAATTTAAACAAGATCGAAACAAAAAGAGAAGCGAAATGTTGTGTTTGCTCACTAAATAATTCCATGATTATGTATACGACTTCGCTAATCAGACGATAAATGACTAACATCCTACCGTCGGTGGTCCCTTCACTTAACGCTTAGTTGCCTGCTGTTAACTCAGTAATAATGTTGCATTTGCTTCATTTACTTCCATATTGTTTAAAGTTATGTTTTCAAACTGATTAAAAAAAATAATCAACGCTAATAAGTTTTATACATTCTTAAATAAATATTCAATATTTAATAAAAAAAATTTTTTTTAAAGAATAAATATCAATATCAAATAATATTTAAAAATGAAAATGGATTTGGAAGGAGATAGAAAATAAATTTCCATCAATTGTGTAAATTATAGAGAATTTCGGGACGGAGCTCTCTAAAATTTTTTTTTAATAAATTTTTCTTTAGATAACGCAAAAAATTGAAGTTTTTTAATTTTACATTATAAAACAAATCTATATATATGATATTAATAAATAAAAAAATTTTACTCAAAAATCCCCTACTAATAAAACTCGAAGGATTTGAAAATAATGGCTATTTAAAAAAAGAGTCTCCGATGCCTTAAAAAAAAATTAAATAACTATTAGTGAAAAATGCTGGAAATTTCTTAGCGAGCTTGGAATTAAAAAGAAGCAATATTCCCACCTATTTCTAAGTCTCAGAGGTCGGCAACCTTTTTAAAATGGCGGGCAGACAGAGGAATAGCGGTTCAGGCGCCGGCTTCTAAAATAAACAAGAACCAGAAGCCTTCTCTCTCTTTCGCTTCTCTTCACGTTTTATTCCTCTATAATATTCATCCTATTTTAAAAAATTATATTGGTTTTGCAAAATTATTACTAGTATTTATTTTTCATTGCCACCTTTGAACAGTCAATTGTTTCTATCACTTGACCAATTAGCAACTTTCTTTTAAAGGTTTATTTTTATTTTTTTTTAACACGGAACTTCTTGTATTAGAATATTAATCTCTCTTCCTTTCGCCAAAAAATAAACCAGAATAAATAAATCTAAATGGCCTCTGACATCGAAATATATAGAAAATGGATGCTGTATTGTAGGATATAAAGTTTTTAAAAGTAACATCAACTTTTGGCAACAAGTGATCCTGCCCAAGTGATAGATTACTTTAAAAGTTCAACTTTGAAATATTACAATATAATATCTGACCAAGAATTAATTTTAATACCAATATACTACATTCATGAGAATAAAAAAAATTCAATATAAAAAGGAATTTTGTATATTAATTTATTATATATATTATACAGTGACTTTAACTTTTTTTCGGCATCTGAGATCCGTCTTTATTTATTTATATTAATTTGTATCCAATATAATATAAATAAATTTTTGTCGCTCAGGATGGGAAGGGAACCACTGAATTTTGTTTGCTGGAAGGGAAGCAATCAAAATGACCAACTCATTAATGAATTTTTCGATTAATTGGGAGCTCTTCTAAAGCGGACCAAGCATGCGCAGTTGTTAATTCCTAGAAAAATTTAACACTTGGGTTGCCTACTTTCTAGCAAACACCTACGAATTCATACTTCTCAAGATCTTTACGGAGAATTTTAATTTAGTTTTAATTTTAATTAAAGCCCTGTCGCTTGGTGGTGGCTCGATTCCGGTCCTAAGAGACAAAAATTTATTTATATTATATTGGCTACCAATTAATATAAATAAATAAGACGGAGTCTAAATGGCTTGCGATACTGAAAAAGACTTTTGAAAAAAAATATCCCTTCGTCTGGATCAATGGTTGTTAAAAATTTATGTTACGTGAAGGGTTGCCACTCTTGACACGTAGATTTTTTTCTTGAAATTTGCTAGTCATAGCGCATTTTCATATTATGCTATGAATCTTCCCTGTTCTATTTATAAATATTAATGTTAATTATCACTAATTAATACCTAGTTACTGGGAAAAAAAACCTAAAATAATAATCCTCTCACTTTATTCAGCAATGTTTTCATTACTCATTAAAATTTGATTTGTATAATCAGCAAATAATAAATTAAAATTTTTTCTCATTTAAAATGTTATCACAAAGGTGATAAATTATTTTAAAAATCTATTATTTTTTTTAATAAAATTTAATATTTCATTAGTAAAAATTCAGTCATATTAGGATAGCTTTAACATTGACAATAAATAAAAATAAGGAGCGAGGGTTTTGTTTTGTTTTAATTAAAAAAAAGTAATTTTTCGGTGAAAATTTATTATCCTTTGAAAAAGAAATAAAGAGAGAAAGAAAACACAATATAACAGAGATATAGGACTACATATTTGACACGTGAATTCAATCTCTAGGCTCATCCTAAGATCATAATTTTTAATTCTTTTTGAGAAATGCCGTTGATTCAATTTGATTTTAATTAAATTTTGAATAATCCTTGTTCTAAGATTCTTCAACTGTAACTATGTGTTTCATGATAAGAAGCCAATAAATATGGAAACTCAATCTCCAAAGAAAAAATTTTAGAAAAGAGTTTTGCCGAATTTGAAGCCAACCTCTCTCCTAAGGGAATAAGCATTAGCAGATTCAGCTCTAGCAGGCCGAATAAGTTTGGACTGAACCCTAGATGTTGGCTCCATCGGTGCCCTTAAGAATTACAGAGCCTAGACATTTGTCATATTTGTCTATTCGTTAACCCGTTCTGGGAAAAAGTTTAAAACGAACAAGTACATGTGTCGAAATGGTAAGTTTATATTATTTATCAGGGATGGAACAGAAAGTTTGGCTAAATCTCCCGCCCCCCCCCCCCCAATTGGAAAAATTAGGGATCGCCAAAAAAATTGTAATATAATAAAATTGTGGAGGATGTATGCATAATAAGCGCTCCCTGGAGGTGGATCATATCACAGGACATTGTTTCAAAACTAACGCCTATTTCACACAAATCTCAAAAAATTATACTTATTGAGGAAACCCCCTGCACCCCCCCCCCCCCCCGCCCCCCCCCACACCACCCCACAACATATAGAAAAAAACAAAAAAAAAACAA
>JAAAKE020011895.1:0-28576 GCA_010014785.2 Anisolabis maritima
ATGCTTTATAAATTACTTGTTTTTGAAAGCCATGGATCTTTTAATTTTAGAGGTTGGCGCAGTTTTGAGATTTTGCAGGGCCACATATAAAATTATATAATTATTTCACACCGAAATAAGAGTATTAATTTATTTCTGTATTTTTTTGGAATGGAACATTCTCAAATTTTGATTATGTTGCTAATAAATAAATTAAATAGTACTTTTTTTTTTTTGTAAGTAACTTGTAACTAGGAACTAGTTCCTCTCAAGTCAAGGAACAGTTGAGCTTTCTAACAATCTATTAAATTTTTTTCTAATATTTTATATACCTAGAGTATTAATACATGAAGATATTATATATTCTAATTTTCGTATTCCGCTGGGAGTGGGAGGGGGTCAAGTTTCTATTAAAATATATTTTTATTATTTTCAATTAGTGACGAAAAGCCGAGTGCATTGGGAATGGGAATAAAAATATTTTTTTATAATAACCGGTACTTAAAGATTTAAAAATAAATTTGAAAACCAATTAAAAAAAAAAAACTTTTAAATAAATAAAAAGAGAAAAAAAAAAAACTTTTAAAAAATAAATATCCAAAATTTACAAATTAAGCTAAATTATATTTAATGTTTTTTTTTTTTTTATATATATAAATAAGATTATTACAATATGAAAAAAAAACTTTTTATTAGTTTAGATAAATAATAATTTCCAAACTTTTTAATTTTTATAAAAAAAAAAGAAAAATATTGTCAATTAAAAATGCGAAACTTTAAACGAGATGGTTAGCAAATAAAAAATTTTAATTATATATAAATAAATTTCGTTCATGTTGTATAATATGTATATATTTTTCACAGACTGGAATCAGTAAATTCTTTAGATAATAACGACAAACTTAGAGTAATTAATAACTCAAGCACGGAAGTTTATTATCGTCTATACCTCTATACTCCCCAAGTATAATAATAGTAATATAAAAATTATAATGTTTATTATAATAGAATAGAAAGTGTTATAAAAGTTGAAACGAGGAGTTTTTATATTCATTATATAAAACATAATCCCAGTTGGGAGAAGTGGTTTTATTATCTATTATATTTGTATAGAAATTTCATATTTAATTCAATTTACTAGAGAAATATTTAATTTAGTTTAAAATTATTATTATTAAAAATTACAATAAATATAAAAGTAGAGACAAGTGGATTAATAAAAAAATATAGTTTTTTTTTAAAGAAACTGGAGAGGGAGGGCCAGGGGATAGATAATAGAATGCTGAAAGCCTCCAGTTTGATTGAGAGGGGGAAAGGGTCATTTCAACTCGCGGGCCCTTTTCTACAAAATTGATCTCAAGAGAACAGCAAAAATTTTTCTCTTAATAATTAAACTGCATTATTTGAAATTGAAAGAAGGACACATCCACCGTGTTTTAAACAATCTAGGGTTGTTAAGGGAGGAGGGTGGAGATAATTTTTTTGTGAATGGTTCTTAGAATTTCTACTTAAACTTTTTATTTTTTCTAATTTTTAAAATCTATTTTCCTTGATTATCGAAATTTCATGATGATTTGTTCAATTTTTTTTGTTTGGGGTGGGGGATAATATAACAAACATTTCGGAAGCTTCGAGCCGATAAAATAAAAAATGCAAGCAGGAGCTGGACCAAAGAAATTGTTCCGGCCTCAAATTTAGCATCTCTAATTGTCTATAAAATTATTTGAGGGCCGTAAATAAATATTTCGAGGCCGCAAGTTTGACATGCTTGGACTATCATGTCGGGTCCAGAAAATGCCAGTCTTAGCTTGGGTACCTCGTGAATGTCTTTTATGTATTAAAAAAATTGCTCAACTAGTTCACCTTCGTTTTTGTACTGTAAAATCTTATTTTTTTGAAACAAATATTTTTATTAGTATTTTATAAATATATATATATATATAATAAAAGGAATAAAATTTTTTATTTCTTTTATTATAATTGAATTATTTTGAATTTTTATTGGAATCCAAATGGAAAGCTTTTGATCTCTTTAACAAGAACTGTCCAAAAGGTTTCCCACCCCTTTCATTCACCTCCTACTATATTATATATTTATTATTAATATATTACAAAAACAACTATTTTATAGTTTACTATTTTTTTATCAATTTAATAACCTTTTGATAATTTGCACTATGGAATTTTTTAGACATTTTTATAATTATATTCGCAATAAAATAAAAAACAAACCCATCTACATAATAATCCTGACCTAAAAAGATTTTTTTTTCCTAAATGTAAAATTATTTTATTTTAGTTTACATTTTTTTACTGCAATTAAATTACCAATTTCCATTAGAATATTTCTATTTTAGAAGGGAATTCTTTTAAGGGGCATCCGTAGGGCGAGTAAATTTCATAATATACTTTAACATTTTGTTATATTTGTTTATCCATCCAGAGTGCCATATATAATATTTTTTTCAGACAAAGTATAACAAATGGTTTCACCGGTTTAGGGTTATTTTTACTTTTCTAATTTATTTTATTAAGTAAATTTGATTGATTGATTTCAAGATATTTAAAAGCAATATCGTGAAATAAATATTTTAATAATTAAAAGTTAACTAAAGAGCAACTCATTCCTGAGGAAATCATTTTTCCTCCTCCTCCCACTGTATATAATATAAAATTTTTAAGAAAGAAAAGTCCTAATATATCTTCTATTATTATATTTCACTCACTCACAAATCGTTAGTATATTAATACCATCCACAAGTTACCCGAACCAAGACTGCCGTACCCTAAGATACTTTTAAAAAATCAATAAGCATCGTAACCCTGAAACTTTAAATTAAAATAATTTTAAAAATAACATTATCGATCTAGCCTCTTGGTTTTCAGATGTAATGGGTGACCCTCTGGGGGTAAATTAATAATGTATCATATTCCTAATGAATTGTATACGAATGTATATAGTGCTCGCATTATATTCACAATTTTTTGAGAGATCATTTAATATTCTTCGAAATTTTATATGTTAAAGACTTATTAACAGGACAAGAAGTCCTGAGAGCTATAATAAAAATTTATTCTATTCTCTATTTTCTATATTTTATCAAGAGTCGCCCACGAAAATACGAGATCCTAATTCGAGTACACATATTACTTTAAAAGATTGATTGATTAGTTCTTTATAATCAAATCTCTTTCTCGTAAACACTCTTCGTCAGTGTTAATAAATATTTACTAACATTTTCGCTTTTCTACTAATTTCAGATTGCATTGTCTTCTAGACATGAGAAGCTGTAATCTTTGGGGAAAATTTTACTCCCGATAGCAGAAAAAGTAAAAAAAAAGCATTAATTTCCGAAAGCAGGTTCACACGTAATTTGTATGAAAGTGATATAAATTACCAACTGGCCAGATAGAATCGAACACAAAGAGGGCATGTTGGGGGGTTGGGGATATTTGCGCCAGTTTAGAATAAAAAGGAGTGGGGGAGGGTGTTCCATAACACGTACACAGTAAGAAATTAAGGAAATTCGTTTTTATGCGGCACCAGAGCAATTGGCAACACTGCAAGGGTGTTTCGTGACAGGGTGGGGTGTTGGGGGAAAACTACGTTTCGCTGCAGTGCCCCACCACTCTAGCTACCCGATATAGATTTCACGTAACCGCCATTAAACAAACCCATCCCCTCTATACTAACGTTATAAAATGTGTCGTCGCGTACGCGTCGTTGACAACACACACACACACACACACACACATATACATAAACATAATCCAAAAAATTAGGGGGTCCATATGTGACACGAGAATAGTCCAACAGAGCGCACACGCAAAAATGTTTTTAATACAAATACAATCGTAACAATCGTCAGATGTATGTAACCATTTACATTTCGGAGGCATTGACACATAAGGGATGCTATCAAACACTCAGACAGACACATATCAATATATCATAAATAGAAATTCAAATGTTTAAGTCTACTCAATGAAAATAATAAATTACCAAATATATAAGTGAATAAAAAAAAAGATAATTTTCCTCAGATTTTTAGAATACTAATATTCATGACGTCACTAACGCTAAATTTTTGACTTTTTTGGGGTTTACGCAACACTTAAATACCACTCAAGTTCAATCTGTTAAAAAAAAAGAAAATCAATATAGAAAAATCAAATTTAGATTTTCATTGTAATCTGGCTCGAAATAGGTGAGAAAGCCGAACTTTGTTTTTCGAACTCGCGAATTGTGAATCCCGAAGTCTGAGACAGTTTGATAAGCTTCCTCTCAACCTTGGATCATAAATTATGAGTAGCTACTATTTTTAGGTTTGCATTATATGCCAATAAAAATATTAAATTATTTATTGGACTTAACCAATTTTTTTAGTTAGGGAACGTCATGGATCATATCTTAAATTTCTTATGGCAATCCATCAACAATTGACATTCTTCATTTTTAATTTGGTAATAATATTTACTACAAATACAGTATTTGGATTACTTCTCTGTTTGCCCCTTTGTTTGTCTTCTGCGTTTCTGAAAGTAATATATTTCTCAAGGTCGGCTCTCCTCATCGACATAACCGAAAAATTAATAATTCTATTTAGACCAAATTAACATTTTTATATTTTCGATTTTATATTTAATTTGAATTTTTAAATATGATATTTTTTTTTAAGAAAAAAGTATGTGTTTAAAAATTCAAATTAAAAACAAATTAAAAAATGTTAATTTTATATACTAATATGTAATTTCTTTTTAGTATTTCCGCTCATCAAGACTATTATTAACAAATCACTTATACACTTATAGCACAACTATTCAGTCATTTATTTAAACCAAATAGAATCGAATTTTAGTCAATCAGGATAGTAAACCGAACCCACCTGTCTTGGCTTTAAAGTTATAAACGTTCACAATATTACAACTTCTCAGCCAAATTGTAAATTTAAATTTTACTGACATTCTTCTTTTTATAATAAGGTTAGTATATGATTACTGCAAGGCCACCCAAAAGAACAAATTATTAATTGCTCCAGAGCTAACTAGGCATGCGTAAGTTAAGTCCCCCTCGGTCATGCGTGTTTCGCACTAAAGGACTCATTTGGGCTGCCTACCATCCCACAGTCAAATATTAACCTTATTATGCAGATCATGGTATTAGATTAATTTGTTTAATAATATTTATGATCATATTGTTATTTTTAGGCGCTTTCTAAGGGTACTAGTGAGTCATTCTCCCCCATTGGCTTTATATTTGATAATTTAAATAAAACAATTATTCATGTACTAAAAAAGAAAGAAAGAAAAAAATACTAAACTGATAATTCGTGTCTTTTGGCGAGTTGGTCGAGTACTTTCCTTTAAGACTCGATTATTTTTTCCCAATTATTCTATTCTGGCAAATATTTTTTGAGGAATATATTTTCAAAACGTTTCTTTTAATTTTTTTAAGATTATTAGATTAATTTGTTTTTAAATTTATTTATATCTTGATTGGTATTGTAGGTAAATGAATAATATAATATACCTGTCCCAGGGGTAATCAAACTTTTGAGGCGGAGAGCTAAACTTGCCCCTCACAACAATTTAAAAACTATTCGACAACTATTTTTAAAAAGTACGAAATTACGACATCTACAATGAAAGCACCATGAATAGATTTTTATAAATCAACTCCTAGCCTTTACTATCAGTATCCAACAATAATTTTAAAAAATTTCTAGTTTCTATTCTTGTGAAAAAAAGTAAAAAATTCGTTTATTAAATAAATACAATGAAACCTCTATATCCCGGAGATTTTCGCGACTCAAAATTGTACCGGTCATATTGAGATGTTCAGTATTTGGAGAAGAAATTATTAATTTAAATGCAAACGTACCGAGCCCAAAAAATCGCCCGTTATTTCGTGGCGTCCCCTTTTAGAGATTTCACTGCACTTTTAATTAAATCGATTATCCAAATAATTTTTAATAATTTTTAATACAATTCTGAACAAGAGCATGCATCTTAAACTATAAGCTTGTCGGCTTTATTTAATAATTTATTCACAACCGGTGCATAAACAACGAGGACATGCCAAACAACAACACCTTGAGCTATCCAAATAAACACAAACTCAGCAACATTCGCGTCTTTTCTTCTTTTTTTCTTTTTTTCTGTTTTTTTTTTTTTTTTTTTTTTGTTCCTAAATGTTTGTTGCTGTTTTTGGTTTTATTTGATTCCCTCCACCCTCTAGTTCGAAGTGTTCTCGTTATTTATGCAGGGCCTGGCGCTATCTAAAGAGAGGGTGAAGACTTCCCCTTCCCAGCCTTTTTGAGAAAAATTTTATACATTAACATTTCATTATTTTTTTTATTTTTATTATATTATAAATAGGCTTATTAATTTTTAAAGAGAAAATCATATTAAACATTTTTTTAAATTTAAAAATAATATTAATTATCCCATAATGACAAAGTTTTTTCTTCATCAGGCACGTTTTGGTTAAATCTGAAATATAATTAATTTTTCTGTTATTTGCTTAAACTTAAATTCTACAAATTTTGTTTAATTTTATAATTTTATTAGGTCTTCTAAATCAGTGCTTCCCAACCCCAGTCACCAAACCATTGCTGGTTCGAGAATTTAAAAAATTTCAAAATTTATATGAAATTACATTTTAAAGACGAATGTGGCCTATTACTATTTTGATCCGAATACTTCAAATGGTAAACCAGTTTACTTTAAGTATAATTAATAATGAATATTTAATTTATCGATTTTAGATTGGTTTGTTGATAGTAAAAGTTTATTTATTTATTTATTATACCACTTATTTTGCAAAATGTTTTCTTTAATTTTATACCTGGTCCTCAAAGCATCTGACATTTTTTGATTAAAAAAAAGTCAAGTACTGATTATAGCTAAACAAAACAATCGATTGACAATTAATTCATGAAGTCAATTTCTCAGAGATTATTTGAGGCCGCATTCTCTCCAGTCAAAAATTTTATTCGATTTTATTTCGACTTTAACCAAATTTTTATTGCTCCACTTTTCTAAACCGCGACCCCATTTTCCACTTTTCAAAATTTTATTTGGCTCATATCTTCCCATAACATATATATTTATAGCTATATATAAAGAGTAGTCGAAAAAGTTTCCGCCGATTTTGTCGATATATGAATTTAAAGTCGTAAATTTATTGTAATATAAATCGCATAGGGTTATACTAGACGTCATTTGATAGCTGACATTTCATAGATCATACTAAAAAATGGTTGAAATTTGTTAAAAGCTATTCCGTTTTCCAAATGAGTGAAAATAAGGATAAAATACATTTTGAAATTTTAAAGGAAAGAACGCAACACAGGCAGCTAAAATTTTTTTTACACTTTTATGTGATGATGTCGTATCAAAAAGAATCGTCTGAGAAAAGTTTGCTTGATTTCATTCTGGCAATTTTGATGCCAAAGATGCACCTCGTTCTGGCCGACCAATTACTGAAAAAGTCGGTGGAATCATGGAAAAAGTGGAGGTGATGCTGTGTGTTTGGTGGAATTGGAATGGAAGCGAGTATCATGAGTGATCCAACCTGGCCAAAAGATTGATTCTAGTCTCTCCTGTCAACAACCAACCAGATTACAGCAGGCATTTAAAAGAAAGAATTGATCAACAGAAGAGGAGTTGTGTTCCATCATGACAACGCTAGACCTCACACCCATCTTTGACAATTCGGCAAAAATTGAGAGTTCACTGGAAATAACAGAAAACTGCGTTGAAATTTTTCCCACTTGCCTTTTCATATCATTTTCATGTTATTAATTGTTTATGCACTTATTTATATATTTAATTTATATTTCTTTCTTTGTTATTTTTAGGAACATTATATATTTATATACATATATATCTTAACCTACTTCTCTTCCCTATCTCTTTCTGTGTAATGCCTACCTTTCTCACTGTTTCTATCCCTTCCTCAAATGCGCATAGTAATGTTCAGAAAAGGACGAACTGGACACATAATATCTGCCCCAAGTGTAATCATCTCAATTTTTGATCTTAAGTGAGATATCTCTTTTGAAAGAAATTTAATTTTCTATATGCCATAAAAATAAATATCAAACAAAAAGATGACAATAATTTTATCTACCTATGAACAATAGTACTTTAAAAAAAATTAACTTTTTAATTTAATTAAATTGATAAAATATTTATCCTACATTAAGGAAACAAAAAATAAAACTTCTTCAATTTCATTTGATCTTATGAATATAAATTTGGCCTTTTGGTGTTAATCATACGGTAAAAATTAATTTAAATCATATTATATTATAATCTTCTCTCATATTATAATTTTATCCTGTTTTATTTATTTCAATAATTATATAGGATTTAATGTTTTAAATTGGTTTCAGATGATAAAAGTATATTAAATAATAAAAGGGAAATTAACATTTTATAAATGTACATTGTAAGCACCGGATTTATTTAATCCTGCTTTTTTTTATTTCTATTTAATTTTCTTATTTTTTTTTTTACCGAATCTTTCAAATTGAAATAAGACCGTCTTTTCTGATAGGTTTTATTCTAGGTTTTCTTTACGTCAGCTAAAATGGTGGGTAAACTAACGAGAGTCATATTTTTAAGGATCTAAATAGGAGGAAAAAAAGAGAAGAAAAAAAAAGGGGATTTTCTCAGATTATTAAGTTAAGAGTAATTTTACTATTTATCGATTTTTACACACAAAGAGCTTTTATTATTATTATTTTTCTAATTATAAGCATTAGTAAGTATTTATAAGGGAAGATATCTGTTTAATGTTAGGGGAACTTTTGTATTACTGACTCTAACCGAATTAAAAAAAATTAAAAACAAAAACAAAAGAGATAATTAAATAAAATTTCCAATTAGCTACTGAAAACTAAACAAAACCTTTTTTCTGCTATCACTTTAATATTCAGTTTATTCTGGATGATAAAAGAAAAAGAAGAAACAAGTATCAAAATTTATTTATTTAACATTCATCATTTTGAAAAAGAAATATTGTCCCTGTCAGATTATAATTTCTTCATTTGAAATTGTCAGTCAAGCATCTAGGTGAATTTAAAGCAAAGTAATTTAGCAAGGAAATGTCCTCTTCTCTTTCTAAAGTGTCATATTCAAAATTATTTTACTTGCTCTATCACTTTTAACTAATTCTCGAGCTTGCCCTTATTCTGAGTACCTTAAAGAGAATGTAGTCTTCCTTATATTTATTAGTGAAATAATGAGTTTGACTATTTATCTGGACCAACAAATCAATTTAAAAAATTATTCTGTGTTAAACCCTAAAATAATATGCTTGTATAGTAAATTATTTTTTATGGTTAATATTGATTATTAAAGATATTATATTAATAGATCTAGAAATGAATGTCATCTCGATTCGGTATATATCGACACATATATATATGTCGAACCGGAGCTCGACGGGCGCGTTAAAATTAGTATAACTTGGTATATATATCCCAAGACGCCCACGTCTCACTCTTACATCATTTGATCTTGAACACTATTTTGGTTGACTCTTAGGACCTTCTTTTGAACTCTGGACTAGTTGTATTTTTTAACCTATAATTATAATATTGGAAAGAAACCAAAGAATTATTCTGTTTTTGTTTAGATTTTTTTTTTCAAAATAGTTTTGTAACTTCGCCTTCTATATAAAATATAATTTAGAGAATGCTATGACTCTGTACGAAAAAGTATATCTGTACAATCCAATGAAATAAAAAAAAAGTGAAATTTCTCGTTAAAACAGAATTTATTTATATGAATTGAGTCTCTTTAATAAGAAACGAAATTGGGATAATCAAATTGTAAAAAGCACACCGTGGCATTAAAAAAAAAAAAAAAACCTTTATTTCTCAATTTGGTTTACGTTTATAACACTATAAAATTTCTTCTACCTGCTTAAGAAGTGTCTATAAAAACAAACAATCATTAAATGAATCAATACAATTGAAATGAATTGAATTAATTGAAGTAAACACAATAAAATAAAAATAAATATTTAATATCATACCAGCGAGATGAATTTAATTTAAATTTAAAAAAAAAACAAAAACAAACTTCAAAGTACAATAGTAGTTTAAAAGGATAAACTTATGAATAGGTAAACGAGCTCAAGGCGCACTTAAGTGAAGAGTTAAATAATAAAAGAGATGAAACCTCCCATAAGGACCACAACTTCAATGGATACTTGAAGGTCCAACAAATTCGGCATCGAATTATTATGCATTAACTTCAAAAGAACAGTTGAGCTGTTTGCTTTTTATTAGAGATAAATAAACATCTATATATATATATAGTATATGCAATGAATCTAGACAAGCAATTAAATAAGAGACTTTGTTTGATTTAAATAAGTAAATTAATAATAAGATGTTTAACTCCGCCTGTTTTTTTTTTAAGCATGGCCTTCTTTATTTATCTCACTGTCAAAAAAAAAAGTATAGAGTTATTAGTATAATATACATATATTTATTATCAACATTGGCGAAGCTGAAGGGTACACTCAGCCTTAGAATGCCTGTTATATTTTCAAAAAAATATTTATTTTATTAATAGGAATAACTCAGCTAATGAAAAAATATTTTGCCTAATACTCCTAAACGGGGTTTTAATGTAAATGTCAGTGAGATGACATCATCTCCTTCAACACAATTTTTTTTAGCTTAGCTACGTTTATTTATTGGATAGAATGAATGACGATTTGTCTTGGCGATGATATAATTTCTCTGACATCGAAATATTTACTGTAAAACGGAGTAATATGCAAATTATTCTCTAAAGGGCTGTAAGTCTTACCTAATGGTAATTTCTTATTATCCATCTTAAACGAAAATTTTTTTTTATTTACTTATTTTTCATCCAATTTATAATTTCTCTTACCTACCTATATATAAAAAATATGGTAAGAAAGTATTCCAATCACCAAAAAATATCGATACTGAGTTTTCAACGGAAATACACTATTTGAGTTCCTTTTGAGGTGTGTGTGTGTTTATGTGTGAGCAAAATTTCTCAAAAACGAAAAAACGTACGAGGCTGAAACTTTATATTTAAACTAGATATCCTTGTCGCATGCCCCTCGAATCTTTTCACTAAAATCGGCCAACGGGTTCTAGTACTAGATTTAAGTTTATTTTTTATTTTTATTTTCTCAAAATTCGCTCTAACGTTTTTGATTAAAATTCATATAATATTATCAATTGCTCTTTAGATGATATTTGAAATATATTAACCCTTATCTTCTTCACAATTGTTTGGAGGCCGTTTATAATGATGTAGTCTTTTGCCGTTTGGCGCGAGTAGCCGCTCTGTTGCTTAAACTACTCTAATGATGATTAACTTTAAAATTGCTAAAACATCAGTAAAATATCCGGTATTTTTCTTGCTTTTTCAAAAGTACTACCAGATGACAGACATAAACTGTGGCTTTGCGGGTGCTAACTATTCCTCTAACACTCACACCTTTATAGAAGAGAGGCTAACCTCAAGCCATTCAGGCGTCTAGAAAGTACCCTTATTGGCTTGGCTGTCTTCATCACAAAACCGATTCATTTAAAGTGAATTTTATAATGGTTGCTTTTTTAAATCTATCAATAGGCCTTTTGTTAGTTCGCAACTTCTCTACATTAATTAATCTTATTATATTTTTGATTTATTTTAATAAGGAAAAAGAGTAATTATAAAAAATAGACAAGGAAGTTGCAACACTTTCCCAACCCCTCTAAGCATATCTATAAGAATATAAGATGGTCTACCATCTTATCGAGCATGCAAATCAAGTCAAGATGATTTTTACTGTTATTAGCTTATATTGTTTTGTATAAATAAATATTTTTTCATTAATTGAATTTAAAAGATTATATTGGCTACCAACTAATATAAATAAATAATTGCAATTTACTTTTTTAATTACCGATATTATTGTATTAATTTAATTGCCGTTTGCTTATATATACATATATCTCGACATATAATTATAATATAAACATATATATTTTTTTATAAATTTTCACTAAAAAATTAAAACAGTAGTGAATATTGGATTTCATTTTTAATGAGGAGGTGGCATCTCGGAGGGAGAAAAAATCATTTATATAATTAATATACTAATTACGATAAATAAAATTATGTCTAAAATTAATAAACTCATCCAAATTAATAAATAAATAAATTAATACTCAATTTGCTTTATGGGAAATGTTGATCACTGCCACTTTGTATGATTCAACTATAATCAAGCTTTTAAGGAGCGGAGTCGTTCAGGAATACTAAAAGCCTTCCTGTGTGGCCAGACTTAAAATTTTTTTTTGCTTTTTCTAGCGGCTAGAAGAGGCAATTTCCCCTTCTCGAAATTTTTTATTGCATTTTCTTTGGTTCGGGGATAATTTATCTAAATTTTTTCCAGCGTTCTCTGCCCAATTGAATCAAAGAGGTCATTTCGGCCCAAGAATAGCCCTTGAAGTATATTTTCTCGAAAAAAAGAAATAAAATAAACTAAAATTGAAATTAATTTGCAAATGATACAATTCTTTCTCTCTAAAGAGGTGACCTTTTAGATATAGATCAAATTAAAATAGCATCAATGCCCTCAGATTGGATGCTGACATACTTAAAAGGGAGGGTTTATGAAAAATTCCAATTACTGTGAAACTTCTAATCCCTTTTTTTAATTATTGGTATTATTATTATTTCTTTTTAATTTTTATAATTTTTTTTTTACTTTTTATTAAAGATTTTTTCTAAAATTTTTCTTTTATCAAAATAATATTAATTTTTTCGCCTATAAAATTTTTTTTTTTTTTTTTGATCAACTTTTACAAAAAGTATTCTCATGTAGATTTTTTCTGTAGCCGGCGCCATTCTCGTGACCTTCCCCTGTGACTCCCTGGGCATTCTTAACCTCGCCCTAGGGGTGGGGTGGGGGCACAGCCTCTAGCCAAGCATTATGTGAAGTCTTCTTTTTATCCAAATGAAACTTTTCCATTTAATTCAGCACATAGCCAGCAGGCTCAACTCACTTATTTCTAATTGATTACTATCTACTATTTTCAATATTTCAATAAAATTAATTGTAATTGACTTCTTATATGAACAAAACAATTTACAAATTTTAAAAATTCAAATATCTCTAGAGAAAAAAAGAAATGTTCTGATCTAAATATAATTGAGTTCCATATATCGTGTTGAGGGGATGAAGATGTTTAAATCTTTCTTCACAACTTGAGACGCAAGATGAAATATTGCAGAAAAAAGGAGATTAGAATCTTTTTCTTTTTATTTTCTCGTTATTTATAAAGGGAGCTGACTTTGCATTTTCTAACTATATATATATATATATATAATACAAGGAGCGAAATTTAACTTGGCATATCAAATTAAATTGATTTCGTTGCGATTAAAAAATGCATTTTTTTAAATTCATTTCAACTAAATAATTATTTTCTTAGAAATTCATTTTCTCATCTTCTCGTCATTTTATTCCAACTAGATAAAAATAATCATTTTTTTTTGGTTTATTAAAATATCTATTAAAGAATTTTTTTAATTAAGTTCTAATTTCTCTGCCATATAAAAGAGGAAACGTGTAGTAGCTATGCTAAATTTTATCCTTCATTGATTTTGTCAAAATACCTATAGCAGGGTTGGCAAACCTGTATCTTTCTAAGATCTTCTGTCAATCCTTTTGTTTAAAATTTTAAATTAAATTTACAGCTTTCATGCGAAAACCCTGCCATAATGTAAAATATTGTAATTGCAATATATTTTAATTTTAATTATAATTTGGAAGGATATTTATTATCTATCTAATTATATATTTTTAAATTTTGTGCTGATATAAAATGTAAGTGAATGTATTAAGATAATGGTCGAGAGGTTAAAGGTATTGAAATTGTCAACATTGATAACCTATCAGGCCAAGGGAGATGGGTTCGAATCCAAGGCAGTCCAATGGAAATTTATTTAAATCATTTGGATGCCAAATAATATATCGATATAATTATATCGTAAATGTTAAATAATTAAACCGTTTAAATTCTCTATGGCCTGCTGAAAAGACTAAAAAAAAGATTAATTAGTAGGTTTTACTTTACGTAGGGGTTATAAGGATCCATTATTTCCAAAAATGAATAGGGATTTTAATTAAAAAAAGGTCCCCACCCCTGACCCATATCAAAAGTTTTGGTTTAATTACGAATTTATCAGCTTCACATTTTGTTTAATAGCTATCACAGTCCTAAGTGGCCTAAATATTGTATTTTATACAAATACTTCAAATTTAAATACAAAAACATTATTTATTAATTTATTTTAATAAATATCTTGGTAACCGCCGGGCTCATTTAAAAGCCAATTGGCTACAACTTCGGTCTTTCTAAGATTCCAAAATTTTTTTTCTTATATTTTATTTCATCCCCGATTTTAATGTTTCATTTTTGAAATTAAATAATTAAAGTCATACTATATTCTGATTAATAGGACGAAGTTAATTAAGTTAAAAATAATCCCTTTGTATCCAGAGGTGAGGAGTTTATTTAGAGACGAGGCCACTGTTAGAAACAAAACATAATTGATGAATTGCTAATCTGATGGGAAAATGTAACCTGACCAGATTCATTAATATGTACATCTTAATTTGGGCTAAATCGAACGGAAATTAAACTTTTCAAAATTTATGATTTTTAATTCTCTATCTCGCCGGAATTATTATTTGTTTCTTTTCAACGTTCATCTCTTTTTTTATTTTAATAAATTTTATTTGATTATAATATTTTATTAAAGGTACACTAGGATTATCAGCTTTAAGATAGGAAGGAAACATTTGCTTTATTGATAATTCTTTAAATATATGTTCTTTACAATGTTGACAGATAGGTTACTAGTTTTACTTTAATTTGAATTCAAATATAAAACAAAAATTTTTTCTATTAGATGTATGAAAGGATTTTTTTGTAACTACACCATTCTTATGAATGCACTGATGTTTGTGCATAAACAACGATAGCCCTGAGGATGACTCTCACCAGGGCCGAAAGGGTCAGCTTTTTTTAAAAATAAAATTAAAGAAAAAACAACCTGGATGCAATTTTCTCTATTACTGACCTCAACCACAACAATTATTTATTCTGCAACTTCTTAATCTTGTCACTCCATGTTAGCTCAGCAACTAATTGATCATTGCATTTTTGGTTTTCAAAGGCGGCTAGTGGTAGGGCCAGAATAGAGAGAGATCAATTTAGGGAAGAAATGGCATTTTCTTTTGCCCCTTGCAACTTGAACTTTATCAATTAGTCTCTTTCTTGGCAATTGCCCTTTTTATCAAAAGGCAAATATTTTCTTTGATGTATTATTGTAATATAAATCAATCAGGACACTTGATTTCTAGATTCTTTTTATTTTATATAACAATTTGACCCCATCTCAAAAAGTTATTCTTATCTCTTGATTTTAGAATTATGTTCCTTTTTTTTTAATCATGTTTTTAAAACAAATATTTATTTATTTATTTTCTTGAAGCCTTTATTAAGAAAATGTAATAATATCCCGATTTATTTAATTTCGCTATTTATTGTTTTCATTTCTCCTTCTCAAATGGTTGTAAATTTTATATACAAACACATTTGCCATTATATACATACTATATATATATATGGTTGAATGGAAAAAAATGCGCGGCGTCCAATTGTTTTGTTTGATGAGCTTTATTTTGGTCTCTAACATCGCACAGAAACAAACGTATATATATATAGATCAAAAATGTTTAAAATCATTCATATATAAATTGATTTAAGAACCTATCACGTTTTATTAAATAATTCTCCCTTCTCCTTGCTTTATTTACATACAATATTTAATCTTTAAAATCGCTAAATCATTGTTACATATATCGACCAAAGTTGATAAATGTAGCTTAAAAAAAAATACAAATAATAAATAAAAGCGACAATTTTTTCATTAATAAAAAAAATAAATAAGTGATCTGAAAAAAATTTAATTGATGAATGGTGTTGACATATTAAACAAAATTTGGATATATATAGTCTAATAAAGACTTAATCAAGTTAAGAAATAAAATGAGGCGAGGCAAACACCACCCAGATGTTCTTTAGAGCATTTTCAGAAAAAGAAGCTCTATATACATCATTTTGTCCATCCGTGAGTTTTATTGCCAAAAAATTATAAAACATATAGGCGGGTAGATACTCAACAAAATTTTTTCCTTTTTACTTTCTCTTACCTATACATGAAATATATTGCGAGAAAGTATTACGATTGCAAAAAAATCTGAGATTTTAACAGGAATACATATTAAATTCATATTTCAATTATTTTTCTAATATATTTTTTTTCAGGTGTATTTGCAGTATGGAATGCAGAAAACCAAATTGAAGAATTCATTCATCTTTTTGTCACCTTAGCATTCCCTCCTGCAAATACACCTGAAAAAAAAAACGAAATCTATATTAGAAAAATATATTACAGATCATCATTTACTTTTGATTAAATATATCAATTATTTATTAGATGATGTTTTAATAAACCCTAATCCGCCCCTAAATTGTTTGGGGCCCACTTTACGAATATACCATTTTTACTTTATTTCGATTTTCTCAAAATTTGTTCTAACAATTTTGTTTAAAATCCATAAAACAATTATTTATTATATGATCTTTGAAATGTATTAACCATTATTATCCCAAATTGGGGCCCACTTTACTCTCGTACGCCGTACGTTTGTAGTTTATTGTGTCTCTTAAACCATTCTGGTTCAAATGACTGACATATAATAAATTGGATAATATTTAAGATCAATTATTCATTTTCCACCTCGAAAGAATGTGGGAACCCTGTGGTTCACTGTCTTCTTTCAGAAAACAAAGTCAAGAAATTCTCATTTATTAAATAAAATAAATTCAAGTTGGCTGTACGTTGAACGGCTATCAGCTACATATGGGGCCGACGCAAAAATCTGGAGTGGCAGCACATCACTCAGCCTTCCTTACCTTAGGTAAGAGAAAGTTGTGTGATGTGCGTGTAGTCACAGCAGATTTTTTTACAAAATAGAACTAATTTAGCCTAGTTGGACGAAATTTACTAATTTTAACAAATATTCTAACAAAAAGATCATAATTTTTACATCTTTAAATTCAAAATATTAACAGTGAATTGGCCAACTCTAGGCGACTAGGAGGGCAGCCACCCCCTCTACTCCTGCCCCTAATAAATATAGACACAGGGTTATTTACATTTAATTCTTATTAGATGAGCAGATCGACTGGAACTCCACTGGGATAAAAATTTGAATGTTGTAATAATAATACCTTATCAAAAATCTAATGCTTCTTGAAATGCTGCTACTCTGTTTTTTCAATTATTTCTTCTAAGACTCTTTTATTTTTTAATCTCTGTTTAACTAATTTTTTATTATCATTCTTTTTCAATTACATTTTTGCCTCTGAGACATTTTTTTGTTTTTCTTAACCTTTTAATTTACTTATAAAAAAATACAGATGAAGATTTTCACAAAATTGACATACATATCATATTCTTGTTTGTTCTTATTTAAATAAAAACCTTTTTAAAATACCACTAAGTTTGGTCTTAGAATAGACCAAACTCATTTCCATTATGCTGTCAATTATTACTTAGCATTAAGGTATACCTTCTGTTAATCGATTATGAATCTTTAGGTAAAGCTTTCCTTACCACAAGAATCTACAGAGCTCATTGTATGGGAATATGTATATACACTTGTGTTTCAATAGGATTCTCATAATATCATAGTACTAAATGAAGGGCTTATTGCAACAGTGCTTGTATGTGTTTGTCTCACTTGGTTAAAGGAGGAGAGTGATTCTAAAACCAACACACAAACATTATTTGAACTAGGGCTGGGACAATTAACCGCTTAAGCGGTTAAAAATATTCATTTAAAAAATTGGTCAAATATTTTTAACCGGTCAGGGAACATTCCATTAAAATCTTTGTTGTTGTTTTTTTTTTTAATTATTCAACTAAATTATTCAATTAATGTTTTTCAACCAATTTAAATAATAGTGCGAGCGTCGCACGGATTTTTTTTTAATGGACAAGAAGTGTCAATAATAGAGAACTTTCAAAGGTAGGTCCTTTGCAATAAAACCGTAAGGGTCATTTATAAAAAATAAGCTCGACCAAATAGAAAATCTCTAAATATCAAATTATATATATTAGATGAGACCTAGCACAATCGATTCCTCCTCCATAAAAAAGTTGTCTTAATATCATGTGATTCTTGATTTATAATAACAACTCAAGGTGCCCTGTATTCTTTTTAAAGTGATAATACATTAAGTATATACATAGGCTATTAAATGCTTCCCCTACAATTAAATGTTTCCAATTTAATTAACTTGATTTATTCACTTTTTTTTTTTTTTTTATAAATTGTCATCTGATGAAATAATAGTGAGATAATATTATAATAAAATAACTGTAAATGCTATTGTTGAACATCCATGTCACATGCATTCTTTTTGCTTCCGAGCCAAAAAATCGCTTTAAAATTTGTTTATAAATAATTCAATGCAGAACCGCAAAATGATTAACAAATAAAAAAGTAAAAAAGAGTTGGCAGTCGTATATTGGTTAGATGTCAAAAGATCCAATCAATCATGAAAAACAGAGAAAAAATTGCAGCCTCCGAATTGTGTTCGAAATAATGCATTTAATTTTGTTAATAAATAAAGTAGCATGTTTGATTATTGTATAGTTTATTCGAGAAGGTGACTGCCTATAGGATGTTACCCAATTTAATAAATAAAAATTTCGGGATTTAAAAAAAAATTCAGCCTGAAAATAAATAAATATTTGATAATCAAGTGTCTATCCACCGTTCTGATTTTTTTTTATTTTCTGATGAATTTTCGGAATTTTTTCATATGGAAAATGTGAGGATTGGGCATAAATATTTTTTTTTTACTTTCTCTTATCTATATATGCAATATATAGTGAGAAAGTATTGCGATTGCCAAAAGAGTCGATGTCGAGATTTCAACGGAAATCTAAAAAAATTGGTCTGGCAAAATGGCCTGTGTCTGCTGCCTGTGTGTGAACAAGATATCTCAAAAACTAAAACTTTATATTTAAGTTAGGTAGATTTGTCGTATACACTTCTAAGATTTTTAATAAAATCGACCAATGAGTACTATAACTTTAATGATGGCCCAACGGGTATTAATACTTTGCTGATGTACTTTTTTTTTCATTTTCTCAAAATTCGCTCTAACGATTTTGATTAAATTTTTATCAATTATCTATTAGATGATCTTTGAAATGTATTAACCCCACAAAATTGCTTGGGGCCCACTTTACTCTTGTACGTTTTTAGCTGATATATGATTTTTTTCTTAAATTACACCTAACTAACGATATTGATTAAATTGACAGATATTAAACAGCTACCTAGGGAGCCGGCGCCGAAATTCTCGTATGACAGCACATCACTCAACTTTCCTTACCTTGTATGAGAAAAAGTTGTATGATTAAGCTTTAGTCCCCCCAGATTTTTACATGATATTTCAAATATGTGTTTTGAATTAATTATTACTATACATTCGAAGATCGATATAAAAATGATATTTATATTTTGTTGGCCTATTTTCGATTATTTTTGTTTAATTTGTTATTAAAAAACTATTTTTTTATTTTTAATTTTGCTTTTTAAGATTTTTAGATTTTTTTTTGTAAATATTTGTTTTTACTTTCCTATATATCTCCAGGGCTGTAGTGTATAAAAAATGTCAGTAATGATGATAATCGAAATTTCTTAATTCCTCGATCACTAAAGTGATGGCAATCTCCTTTGCGTGTGTATGTCAATACTTTATAATATTTCATTAAATATTTTTATATTTATTTATCATTTATTATTCCCTTAATTTTTTTTCAAACATTTGTTTTCATTATATTTTTATTCTTTTGGATTAAACTAGAAAAAAAAAAAGCGACAAGATTAAAATGCAATTACCATTCAATCAATTATAATAATAATTTCAAACAAAAACTAATCCTCTCTGTTTTACATAACATAAAAATAACAATATTAATATAAATTAGCATAAAATTTCTATCTCTAGTATTTATAATATAAATATAATATATTCCTATCAATAGGTTAGAATTTGATTATTAGATTATTCAAATATTAAATATTTTTTTAAATTATATTAAATAATAGTTAAGACACTTAGTTGACTATCGCATTATAAATACTAGGGGTATCAATCAACCAATACAAGTGACGTCACTTCTACTTTCTCGAAATTTTATCTGATTTTTTAAAGGCTTATGCTTCCGGCCTCCTCCATTTTCAATTTTTTCCAAACCAATCCCCCTCCCTTACCGGATATCATAATTACATCCCTGATTTATAATAAATAGAGGCTAAGGGATTAGGTTATTTAGACTTCGACAATTATAATTATTATAATTAAAATACTTTTTTTTGCCATTAATCATGGTTTATTTTATTAATTACTAATACAAAAAATAATATTATTATACAACGGTGCATTATAGATATTAAGATGTAACGTTTCGGCCCGAATACGTGTATATTTATTATGAATTCATTCTTCTGATGACGACTGTAGAATTAGTGATCGAAACGTTGTATCTTCTATATTACCAATATTTTTGCATTATCAATTACTAAAACAAACCACGTTTAATGCCAAAAATTGTCTTTTATCTATAATAGGGATTTATTTGAAATGGTTTTAATTTTTCAATGAGATTGAACGGATCCAGTCAATATAGCTTTTAAGATAATATTGCGAGTACTATTATGTCCAATCGAACACAAAATATTATCTTAAAAATATATATTGTTTGGATTTTCGTTCAATCACATAGACCGCTATTTGAAAATAAACACCATATCAAATAAACTCTAAAAATATTTATACTACTAAATACTAAAAAGATTTATAATTAATTACTTCCCTTAGGGAGTTGAAAGCCTGTGGCAATAGATTGGAAGCAGAGGTCCAAATGGACTCGTTGGATTGCAGTGCGAATATATTCGCATTTTTTTTGGAGGAGGTAATTGGTGAAAGAAAAAAGTAAATCTGTAAAGTGGGTCGCAAACAATTTGGAGGGATAAGGATTAATACATTTGAAACGTCATCTAATAAATAATTGTTTTATGAATTTTAATCAAAATCGTTAGAGCGAATTTTCAGAATGTACCTAAGTAAAATACTAGTATACGTTGACCGATTTTATTCAAAAGCTTCGTGATTCAGGTGACGTGGGTACCTTGCTTAAATATAAAATTTTGACCTCTAAAATTTTTTTGTTTTTGATCATACATACACAGAGAGAGACCATTTTACGAGACCCATTTTTTAGACTCATAGGACCTCTAAACGTATATTTCAGTTAAGATCTCTACATCGACTTGTTTTTTGCGATCGCTAATATCTATTACATATTGGTAAGAGTACGTAAAAAGGCAATTAGTGTATTTTTTATGACCACCACTCCAAATGCAATAATAATTTTTTATAGATAATAAACAGCTCTGAAGATGGCTTTAACCAAGACCGAAACGTTAGCTGTCTAAAATTAAATGAAAGAAAAATAAACTGGTGACATTGTTCTTTCACCAATTACCTCCTGCGAAATAAGGTGTGACACCTTATTTTTTGTTTTTGTTCAAACATACACAGAGAGAGACCATTTTGTGAGACCCATTTTATATAGGTAAGAGTACGTAACGTACGTTAGTACGTCACCTTAGGGAGTGAATTTTTAATTTTTCTCATAGACTGTCTATATTGGAAAGAGCGAGCTTATAATAAATAGACATTTTTCAATTAATTTCAATATCAGGTTTAAATTATTTTGTGAAAAAGGGAAGCTTAATGCCGTCTTTATTTTTTTGACAGGATTTACTAAACACCGAGTATGTTAAAAAAAAGAATCCCGGCTTCGAAAGTGTGATTCCACCAAATCTACAACGGTATTGTGTGTATGGGAGGGGGAGGGATACTGGTTCAGGTAAATACTTTTTAATCTGCAACCACAGAGGCGTACCAGCCAACCAACTAGCTTCTGTTATAACTCGAAATGCTCACCTCACAACCCGGAATTATGGGAATGAGGTAAACCCATCCAGGCGAGAGAGAGAGAGAGAGAAAAACCCACCCCATCACCCAGACTCTCTTGCCCCACCACCTCACTCCACCCAACCCTCATCATAACGTAAAACTTCGTGACCAGAATTGAATCTTGTGTTGTTAGGGAGAGAGAGAGAGAGAAGTTGACTAACTTCAGCCCCCTGGATCCGTTTTACTAGCGAGAATCGTTGTTTTAAGGCTAACCATTTTGTTTCCAGTTCATATACCATTGTATATATATAGTGGGTGAATAAGCCAAGAGCACAAAAATAGTATATTCGATGAATTGAATATAAACGTATGAAATATTTATTAACCCAAAATTTAAGAGATGTAATATATTTTATTAAATAATAAGGGCTCTTTGAAATAGGTGGTATTTTTCAAAAAATATCCCATGAGATTAGATGTCAATATTTCGTTTAAGATAAAGTGAGTGCAAATGATTTTTTTGCCTGGGCGTAGTTGGAGCCCCCCGGAATGGAGCCAAGGATCATCCCCTTTCGCGGCCTTTACACACCCGAGCATATTTTAAAAGTCACTCATATACGTATGTACCGTGGAGAGCATAAATTCGTTTGTATTTACTTAGAAGGCAGGCACCCCTAAGGATTAACTCATTCATGGATTGCTCCCGAGGTGTGTGGACCACGCATGCTCACTTTTTAAATATCTCAGGGAAATATCAATGAGCATCTGCTCTAGATGAGCTCTGGAGCATAAAATCATAAAATCCATTATTGAGTTGGTCATTTCGGTTGCCTATCTTCCAGCAAACAAACATAATTTCAACAAATATAGTAAAAAGAGCCGGGCTGTGTTGGGCCCTTGCGTAGAATATGTCCTTGACAGGGTTATTACAGAAATAGATAGCTCTCCTGAGCAAAAACTCATACGCGTCCAAATTATACTAAGTTTACTGCGTCCGCCGAGCGTTGATTATAAATCCCTAAATTAATAAATTTTTATTTTAATTAATTATATTACAGTATATATATATTAATTATATTATTATTCATTTTAATTTATTTTTACATTTTAACAATATAAAATTTTCTAACAATATAATCGCTTTCCAACAATGGTTTTAGTTTATAAATTAATAAAAAGGTTGAATTACAAAAAAAAAAAAAAAAATAAACAATTAAGAGACAGTAACTCTAAAAACAAATACTAATAAATTTATTTCTAAGTTGCATGAAACGCAATACGATAAAATTAAATAATAGGCAAAGAGGCAAAATCCGACCTCTAATTATTATTTCCTTTAGTCATATTTATTTATTATTTTAAATAAAACTTTAATTTTTTTAACAGCCCGAGACCCATTTGTTAAGCTCTATAACTAGATCAATTATCTAAATTTAAAACTCTACTTTTTTGCCAATTTTTTTAGATTAAATATAAGTGTGATAAATTACAAAACAAAAAAAAAAATAAATAAAATAAATTTTATCTATATGTATAAATTTCAATATAACGTAACTATGCTATTTTCTAATAATCCATCAACAAAACGACTTCACTCGTAATTTCCCTCATGGCTCTATTAAGTTAATCACTTTGAATTACAGAACCACTTTTTATATATATTTGGCGAAAATGAAGAGAAAATTAACCTCTCAAATTTCAGTTAATATAATAATATGGGAAGTTATTTATTTTGAGATTGCATTCAATATTTAATATTAAAATTATCAATTAATATAAATATAGTTAAACAAATCAATAGCATATTATCTATCTCACCAAAAAGTCTCTTAAAAAAGATTTTTTAAATGAAGAAATAAATACTAAATACTTGTGAGGTGATGGGGCCCCACCTTTTGGACCCATAGCGTATAATCGAATTTTAATATTTTTAATTCTAATGATTATAATAATGATAAATTAAATTAATTAATTTTTATAAAAATATTTCTTTAACATTTGAATTACAAGCGGTATTATATCCATTTAATTAAATCTTCAAAACAATTGAGACTTCATATTTAAACTTAAAGTTTACTTAAAGAGATGCTATTAAAAGTTGCGTTATTACAACAATTTACTCCAATTTCTCGTGAAGAATAACGAATTTATATGCTACATAATTTCAAAATAGGATAATAAAAAAAAAAATTTCAAACGAGATTACATATTAGTAAAGAGTTTATTATTAACATTAATGTTCATTTAAAACAAAAAATAATAACAATAAAGGCGTGGCATTTATAAAGTCGGGATATTAGAGAATTTCTTAAAGAATAAATACTCGAATGAAAATTGTTTCTTCTTAATAGATAATTTATCAAACAGATAATTTTTTTATTAAGTTCTTGTTGAAAATTTATAAAATTCCAAATGATCATATAAATTAGAGAATAGTTTAAGGCCATAAATATTCATTTTTGTTGTGTTGTTTGTGTGTTTGTAGAGAAGGGACCGGTGAGAATTTTGTATTTAGACTTTTGAGTTTTTTAAGAGAGGGGGCTTTTGAAGGCAACCGTACTATCCGTATTGATATATATATATATATATTTATGGCCATTAAATACTTTTTTTTTTCATGTGAATTTATAAAGGTTATATATATCCCCTTCAAAATTAATTAGACAAGCTGTATCTTTTGTTTCGTCTTAATGGATGATTAGGAGGGCTGCATGAAATCCAAAATAATAAATTTAATAATAGATAAAACAATATGAAATTTGATGATTTTGAATTTAATGTAGTATAACGTGTATTAGTTTCGCTCTGGCCATCTGTAAGCACCACTTGTCTCAGTAGTGGTAGACTCAGGAGTGAAATGAAGTAGGGAGAGTAATGAACAGGTGGGAGAGAGACGAAGAGAGAGGACTCGTGAGAGAGGCTAACCAGCATCAACATTCCCTTTTCTTACCTTGTCTGCATTATCAAAATTTTTTTTTATTATTTTGTTTAAACTTTTTATTATATATCGATAGATATTGCAATTGCAATAAATAATCCTTATTTCTTCGGCGTTGAAGTAAGTGCCTTACTGGTGAGTTGGATCTCCTCTATTACTAAAATGTTTGTGCCAACTTAATTAGATAATAAATATTTTAGTTTCGGGTAAACAAAAGATACAGCTTGTCTAATTTCTTTTGAGGGGGATAGAAGAACATATAGAACTATATGTTAGAGTATTTGCAATACTAAACTAAAGAGCCAGTCTTTTATATATGATCTGCAAAAAAACATACGACGCCTACAAGAGCAAGCCGGTCCTTCGTACAGCCTGACGTTTCATGAGCAGAACAGCGAAAGCCCATCATCTACCATGGGGTGCATAAATAAGTTGGTTTTTGCTTCAGAACTCCTCTTATTCGAAAACTCCATTATTTAGTTGTGCATTTGGGTTGGCTCCCTTCCAGCAAGCAAAAACGAACGAGATTATGCAACCCATGGTAGCTGAAGTCAGTCTTAGCTTGGGTATCTCGAGGTCCCTATTCACCTACAAGTGCATATCAAATTTTCTGTTAATCTTTTCTTTTTGAAATCAGGAATATCAAACAATTAAGCAGTATAATTAAATAAAAATTTCTCTCTTGATTTTTTTTTAATATAAATCAATCAATAAAAAGATTTTTAATTTTTATATTAATACAATTTTAAATAACTTAATAATTTCATACCTACTCCAATGAGTACTAATTTTTCTTCTATATTTATTTATTTCTTAGCTATGTCTCTCTTCTACCAACTATGTATAGTTACTTAAAGTTTATACACACACAAAATAATTACAATATGTCTCTAGCAAAGAGTCAGGTCGACTAATAGTCGAAAAGTGCCTAAACACTACTTCGTAAGCACTTTGTAATCAGAAAGCAGATAAATTTGAGCAGTCAGGAGATTTCCTTTGAGATAGAATCTTGGTAAAACAATCCCGAAGATAACACCACTGACACGAGACAGAGACGGAAACTCAGCCCATGCCAAATGTGTACCACCCCCACCCCCTCTGTCGCCTCAAACTCTGCCATCAACTATCCTAAACACAATCAAATGGACAATACTTTATAAAGAGAAACTTACACTTTAAATGCTGTTTCTCAACCTTGTTTTTGAATATTTTATTTTTTATTTTTTATTCTATAAATAGCTAAATCAATCTAAATTTTTTCCAAGAAGAATTTTTATTTCGTCTTTTTTAGGGCTATTAATTTATATTTGAGCTTTTGGCACTAGAATCTTCCAGTTTTTACAATATGATTTAACTCTTTTTCAAGTGGTGTCTTTTTGTATAATATATATTATAGATTTGACGAAGGACTCCATTTGGCGTCTCGATTTAATGAAGGAACGTATTTGACGCCAGATAAGAAAAATAAATTGTGTGATTTCGTAATTTCACATAACATAATTAGGCCTTATTCAAAAATATAAGTTATTGTAAATCACATTTACAACTTTAAACATTTACTCTAGCAACTAATAAAAATTTTTATTTATTTTTCAGCAAGCGCTGATGATCTTATGATAAATAACGAAATTAACCGCCTAATAAAATAATAATAATAATAATAATAATATAGAATCGCCCAATATACAATTTATTTTACCTGACTTCAAATACATTCCTTCAATTTCTTCATATTTCTGCATACTTCTACTTGACCAGTTTACTTTTTTTAATATCTTAATTACTTTAATTTTTTATCCCGATCACGAAACACAAAATGTAACTTCATTTATCATTTTTTAGTGAATAATAATTATTAAATCTTTTTAAATAAAAGTTGCGTGAACTATTAAATTGTTATTAAACTAAATTTTTATCAACTTTCTTTTTTTACAAAAAATTGAAAGACTAAAATTAGAGTATTTTTTATCATCCAATTGTTTTTAGTCAAATTATAATGTATTGCATTAAAATTAATATTAAAAATGTTCGCTTTCGATATTATACTCCAAATCATTTGAGTCAACAATAAATATAACAAGTGCCAACCAAGAATATAATTATTTATTGAATGTCAAAGAAAAGTATTTTTTTTTCTTTATCATTAGTAAGTAGAAATCCGCCAGTGCCTATTAAATATCATTTATCAAATCAAATTGAGACGTGGCTCATTTAACAAGGCTTGTTCAACAACTTTTCGTTAGGGATGATTAATGAAAATGAATTTAGATCGTTTTATCCACTTGACTACTTAATCTGTTTTGCATTTTTATGATGATGACAACCAATGTTTTTCAATTAATGTGTCCTCGTATTTTAGAGCCACCCTGTGGCTCTCTTCTTTTTCGCTTTTCATTCTCTATTTCACTCTCTGCTTGTTCCTATCCTAATCCTTTTCTTTTTTTTTTTTTTTTTTTTTTTTTTTTTTTGTAAAAAAACCCTAATTTATACTATGAAACAAATCATTTTGTTACCTGAACTCCACTTGTTTTTTACTTTCATATTCCAAAGGAAATGAAAAATCTAATTGAGATCATTTCCTGGTTATATAATAATATATTTATTTATTATTTATTTATCTAAAAAAACTCCACTTTGCTTGTCAGCTCTACACTATATCCCAGGGATGACAAATAGGTAAAATAATTAAATTAATAAAACAATTTTTTGCGAGTATATTTTGTGCTGGTGGATCAAGTGAGTCCTGGTCGCCAGGAGTCGAGAGAGGAAAGCGGCTGCTAACTGAAAAATTTTTGCTTAAAAGTTTTTTTCACTTTGGACTAACTTTATGAGATTTTTATAAATACTGAGGTCTGAGTTTTTTTTACTGATGTTGTCGAGCATCAGGAAGCACACCGATGCCCTGAATAGGCTGGAGATCCCGGGTTCGATTCCTGGGCTCACTTGATCCACCGGCAAAAAAATATACTTAGAAAAATTATTTTAATAAAAAAAATCTTTGGCTTATAATTGCATTGAATGTTTATATTTGATTCATATAAACCAAAAATCGACTCAAAAAATCATAAAAAAATTTTGCTGGTACTTAAAAATTTATAATTTCGTTTCAGAGTAAGAAAATAAAATATAAGGCTGAGAAATTTTTACTGAAAACAGTTTAAAAAAAATTTTTTTAAACAAAAGGTAGAAAAAAAATGGAATATTAGGTATTGTGCGAATAAATAGCAATGAAATAAATTTCTTCTGTTATTATATTAGTTTAGCTATACACTCGAAAAATTTTGTAGAGACATACAGACGCTTTGCAAAAATTGCTTTTCTGACTCAGTAAGGTGTGGAACATAAAATCCAAAATACTAGACCATGGTCCTTTACGCGAAAGGAAAATTTGCAGATAAAAACATCAAACGAAGAGGCAGACAAAGATATTATTAAAAAATTTGTTTGTTGTTTTGTAAAGGTATAAGCCCTACCCCCTTAATTTTAATTTTTAATAAAAATTAAAATAACTAATATTTAATTTTTATTA
>JAAAKE020011896.1:0-10815 GCA_010014785.2 Anisolabis maritima
CCGGAAAACATCATTCCACATACAACCAACCGCGGAAACCTTCCAGAACATATATATATATATATATATATATATTTATATTTATATGTATATATAATTTTTATTTTAGCTCATATCTCTGGATCCACTGATCGGAAAAAGATAAAACTTGACAATTTTATAGCCCTCCGTGTACCTAAATAGATATTAAAATTTGAAGAGAATCCGTTCGGAGTGAGCGGTAAAAAAGGCCCACCCCATTATTTATCGCGCACCATGATTTTCTCAGTATCTGCTCAGTCAAATCTTTTTGAAACTCAGAGATAATTATTTGTTTTCAGCCCTGGACCAATATTCATAACAATCCGTATAGTAGGAGCGAAATTATTCTAAAAAAAAAAAAATTGCGAATAATAAAAATGTGTACATTATTTATTTTTACTGTGTCGTGTGGTGTCATTCGAGTATATTTTTCACAATAATTAAATATATTTATCCAAACAACATAACCTAAAAATAACAATCAAAACACCATGACTTGCGTAATCGATAGGAATGTAGAGTAGTCCCATCTTATATTCTCCGAAGATATGGTTAGCGATGACTAAAAATGCAGGAAAGTGTCCCAACTTCGTTGCCGATTTTTTTATACCTTTCAAAATAAAAAAATATTAAAATTCCTTTTTTTTTTACTTTCTCTTATCTTTATATGTAATATATAGGTATATAAAGAAAGTATTGCAATATTTTAAAATTATTTTTAGAATATTTTATTAAATTTTAAATTAATAAAAAATCCATTTTCATCAGAGTTATATGTCAAAGTAAAAAAAATTTCCAATTTTATTAATGTCACTTATTTGAATTTCACAAAGCCTAAGGCAGAATGATTAAAATTTAATCGACAAGTCGATAAATTTATTGCCGTTTTAGTAGAGGACCAATAATTAGAAGTTGAAAGGCGATTTTATAATATAGATAGATCTATCTATCTATTCTCTCTTATCTACTACATTCCAATCTGTAATTAAGTTAAAACAAATAGGGAAACAAATCACAAGTCTTTTAATATTTAATGCGCTTAATAAAAATCACGGAAGTATGTACCTTTTAACACTTATAAAGAACGTTAATCGATCTAAGAAATAAAAATAAAATACATTAGAATAAAGACCCAGCTGGAGTGGAAGCCTATTTGGGGGTCGGCGGAGGAGCAGAACGAACAACTGGAGCGTTGCCAGTGTTGTGCATCGCTGAAGGACATTTTTCGCAAAGGAATTGAGATTCCTCCCCTCTCCTTGGCCGAGTGGTTAAAGATACTGACATTGTCAATATATTTAACCTTAAAAGCCAAAGGGTGTGGGTTCGGATCCCAGGCAGTCTGATGAAAATTTATTTAAATCAAATTGGATTCCAATTGATTTAAATAAATATGTCTTGATAATTAGTATCGTAAAAAACAATTATACAACGTTTAATATCTATATGGCCTCAGATGTCGAAAAGACAAAAAAGTGAGCATCAACGGTTACCATAGCGTAGGCGTTAATTGGTCGTCGGAGTGAGCCTGTCACTTTCTATACTCCTCCAATTCAAAATTAATTTTAAATAGATTTATTAAATTTATTAAAAATTCAAGCAAAAAATCTAAATATTTTTTATTCTATTATTAATATCAGTAAAATAATGACCATATACATTAATCATTTTGAAACAACTTTATTTTAACAAATTTTTTGATATTTTTGGGTCTTATAATTAGGATATAAATATTAATACTGTATATATGACAAATTATTCAAATGGGACCAAATATTCTCTTGAATCTAAAAACATGAAATTGAGATTACAAAATTATGTGCATGTATGTTTAATTTTGTTTTTGCTTATAATTTCAATCTCCTTAGGGCCTAGCGCTGTCCTAGGCCTGAAACTTCGATATTTGAAAGGAAGGTACTCCAACATAATTTTATGCCTGACAGTAATATTGATAGATCACAATATCTTTGTTACCATGGTGTGCATAAAATCGTATTATTTTCCTTAATTAATCGAAAAATTCATTGGAGTTGGTCATTTGGGTTGTCTGTCTTCAAGCAAGCAAAATACGAGCTAATTTATGCACACCATATTATTATATCATGATTTTGGTAAGAATATATGGTCATATGTTCTTTGTTACATTATTATTTCTGTTTTTAATCTTAAATAACTATAATTTCAATAAATTACCCAAGTGTGATAAATTATAGATATGTAACATCTACGAATTTACCTGAGAATTATTAATAAATAAAATAAAAAATAAATTCCGTTGACAATGTCAATAGTAGTTGATTTATTACACAAGATTTATAACATTAATTTTCATATTCGTGTTTGATTTTTTATAAGCGTATATAGCAAATAGTAAAATATAGCTTTTTTTTATGTTTAACCCAATTGAATATACTAAAGCATTAATTACGAGAGAAATATTATAAATCGTTTGAGTGTTAATGTTAATTTTTGGATTTGGAAATCGTTAATAATGATTTTACCCGGATTATAATCCGTTTTATGCAAGTTAAGTTATTATTATTATTATTATAGAATTTACATATTCAATACTAGAATTTTGTATATTTATACATACATTTCTACTATGCAAAAGCATAATCTGAATCAGATCGTTTGAATAGGAATAGTGTCCATATTCTATAGCTATGTACGTATTTCACGGGATGCCAACTTGTTTTGTTTGTGTTGTTTAAAACTTTTTAATATTAAAATATCACGAATTAATAAGGGAAGAATTTATTTCGAGAAACTATTTTCATACATTTTATATACAAATTGGGAAAATTTTTGAAATTAATTCATTAACGATTCTCGTTTTAGAATTAAGAGATATTTTAAAATAGAGTAAATTATTAAAAATGGGTATCTCAAAATTACTGGTTTCATCAAATTTTTGAAAAGGAATTTCTTTTTACGAACCGCTGAATAATAAATAGAGATGAATCACAACTGAAGCTTGTCATAAATCTGTTGATATTGAGAATATTTTCAATTATTTTTTATGTTCAATTAAAGATTTTTTCGATTAAGGTCATTTAATCTTTACGATAGGCTATCGTAGGGAAACTCTTTTTTAAGGGGAGGGGGAGAATTGTGATTATTAACTCAGAGAAATATTGACGAATATCCATGCGTAATTAATTCATTTTAGGTAAAGGGAATTCCCTTTTTAAAGGAGAGAGGAGAAGCACCATTTAGTTTGGAACGCGTTAACTCGGGAACCTACGGACGGATTTTTATGTGATTTTTTACTTTCTTAAATTCCATAAAATCAATCTGTAGATTTCTCCCTGAGTTCGAAAATACCATTTTTCGAATTATGCCTGTGTGTTGGTGTACCAACTCGAGCTTTAATAGACCAACCAAATTTCACATACATGAATTATAAAATCTCTAGCAACTTTTGAGCTAGCTCCGACAACCGGAGGTGCCCTGAAACGTTTTTCTACAACTCGTGATAAATTAAATATGATTTTACCAAGACGAGTCAAATAATGACAGATATAATTTAGATGCTAATATATTTACACTAGAACACCGGGTTTACGGTCATTTTAACCGCTTTAAAAGAAATATAAAAATCTTCATGTTTGTTTTTAATTAAACAATTTTTATAATAATAAAAATAATTATAATTTTATAGTATATAAATTTATATAAGTTTTTCATTAAATATAAATAATAAATAAATGTTTATAATGCGAAATTATATTTCTATATCTTTTATAATATAATAAAAAAATTATATCTATATTATTTTTCGTTCCATTCAATACATAAATATGATACTTTCCATTCCATCTTTTGCATATGTTACATATATTTATTTACAGTTTTATTACTTTTGCAGTTTTTTGATCTGAAACTTTTCTTTTTTGCTTTTTCTTATTTGTGTATGAAATATTTAGTGAGAAAGCATTGCGATCGCAAAAAGATGGATGTCAAGATTTCAACGGAAATACACGCTTTGAGGTCCCCAGAGACAAAAAAAATGGGTCTCGCTAAATGGTCTGTGTGAACAAAACGAAAAAAACGTACGAGGCTGAAACTTTATATTTAAGGTAGGAACCCTCACTAGCCCTCGAAGCTTTTGATATAAAATCGGTCAAAGAGTATTAGCATTACTATTATTATTATGTACTTATTTAGTGGTTTTCTCAAAATTCGCTTCTAACAATTTTGATTAAAAGTCATAAAACATTTATTAGATGATCTTTGAAATATATTAATCCTTATTTCTTCTAAAAATTGTTTGGGTCCTTTTACTTTACCCCACTTTACTCTTACACATTGTTGAAGTTTTTTGAGATTTTCTCTTAAACTAACCCTAATTAATGATATTGATTAAATTGGTTGTACATTAAACGGCCGCTTAAGGGGCCTAGTGCCAAAAATCTGACAGCACATTAAATAAAATTAAATACACTTTCCTAGGTAAGAAAAAGTTGTGCGTCGGATTTTTTCATTAATATTTTCTATCGACCGGTAAAGAGTTTAGGTGGTACAGATAGAGGATTTATCTAAATAAGTAAACAATTATTGTTTTTGATTAATGTACACACCACTGATGAAGTCCGCTGGAGAAAATTTCTCCAAGCATTCAAGAGAGCAAAGATCCTAAAAGGAGGGCCCGAGCCACCTATATATATATATATAATACTTTATCTATACTATATATTAAATATATAGACAAGAGAATAAAAAGGGTCTGTGGTAAACGAGTTAATCCATCTGAATCCATTTGACGGATTCTAATGGGATTTCATTAAAACATTATTTCGTAGATATTAATCACACTAATGTTTTTACTTTCTCTTATTTACCTATGTAAATAATATATAGTATAGCAATCCCAAAAAAAATCGGTTGAGCTTTAAAAGGAAATACAGTTTTAAGATCCCTGAGTCTAAAAAAAGGATCTCGCAAAATGGTCACTATGTGTGTGACTATGTCTGTGAACAAGATTTCTTAAAAACGAAAAGCTGCTCTAGGATGAAATTTTATATTTAAGCTAGGTACCTTTTACTGATCTACTTTCTAAATAAAAACTATTCTAACGAATTTTATTAAAATGGCTGAACTTATAATACATAAGATAATCTTTAAGTACTTTAAGTACTCCTCAAAATAATGGAGAATTGAATTTAAGAATTTAAGAATCCCATAGAAAAGTTATAGAAGGATAACTCGTTGCCATTGTAACCAAGTATAAATATATTTCAATCCTAGGAAATAAACATTAATTGGCAATTTTTTTTTTACTATTAGAAATATTTTCCTTGGGAAAAATTTGGATGAAAAAATTGGTACCAATATTTACCTTTCTGGAACTGATATAACATCATATCATCTTACCTAAACACGTATTGTGCTATGTGTCATTCCATATTTTTTTTATTTATTTTCATTCTCTCTACTCTAAAATTAAATAAATTAAAATTTTTTATTTTAATCCTTTTATACATTCATATAGGAGATTAATTTAAAATTGGATAAACATTGTAAATTAATTTTTTCTTTTTTTTATTTTATTTTACAAAATTTATTTATTATTTATTATTATCAAAAAATTGATAAAATAAAATTAAGATTGAATATTAATAAGTATACACTAGAAAAATTAAATAACAAGTACATAGACTAAATAATATTTTAAAATAAATATCGCGTCATTAAAAACTCCAATCTGATTAAAAATAATATATATATATATATACATTCTCTAACTTTTCACTTTTCTCTTTTAAATTACAACCCTTAATTATACTTGAAAAAATATTAAAATGCAGAGTGTCATAAAAAAGTAAATATTTTCAAAAAAATTAATATAGTCTTATCTTATAAAAGCAGATAAGCTTATAATCAATTGAAAGCATGTCAAGTTTGAATCCATCTGATGACAAACATTTATACAAGTCTATGAGTGATAACTTGTCTTAATAAAGAAAGAGGGAAATCAATAAATAAATTTATTTAAAATCTACTTAAAGGCACAAGTCCTCGGAGGCTAGATCCACTCAAACACAAATTCAAATTCACTTATTACACAAAATAACGAACAATAAACAAAAAAATATATATAGGAAATATATCCTCAATAAACAAATAACACGTTGTTGACACATTTCCTTCAAAAGAAAAAGATTAAAACAACTTTTATACAATAACACGTGACCAGGAGCAAACGATGTATTAAAGCATCCCGATATTCACCATAAGCTGTTAAGGCAGTGAATCTCAACCATTGAAGCGCAAAATATTAAAAAGGACACGAAAACAAAAAAAAAAAAGATAAATTCGACCAATTATTGGAACCAAATACAAAAAATTACTTATTTAATTTTTTTTATTATTATTTTGTCAAATAATAAATCAATTATTGCAATAGCAAGAAAAATCGATATCAAGATTTCAACGGAAATACATTTTTAGACCCCTAAGTAAAAAATGGTTTGTGTGTATGTGTGTCTGTCTGTCTCTCTGCCTCTCTGCTCTTTGTCTGTGTGAACAAGATTTCTCAAAAACGAAATTATGTAAAAGGCTGAAAATTTATATTTAAGCTAGTTATCTTTGTCACTTGTAACTCGAAGCTTTTCAATAAAATTGGCTAAACTCTACTACTTTTATGGTGTACTACTTTCATTTTTTTTTATTTTCTCAAAATTCGCTCTAACGAATTTGTTTAAAATTCATAAATCAATTATTTATTATATGTTCTTTGCATTAATCCTTACCCGCCCCATAATTGTTTATTCCCCACTTTATTGATGTGTACTCTTTTTAGTTTTTTTTCTATTTTCTCTTAAACTACACTAACAATATTGATTAAATTGGATATACAATAGAATGTCTTTTGAAAAACAAAGTGCGAGATATATTAAATTCTCATTTATTAAACAAAATAAATTCAAATTGGCTGTACATTGAATGGGCCGACACAAAAAATAATTTTTCTTTACCTTAAGTAAGAGAAATTTGTGTGATGTACATTTATTCATTACAGATTTTTTTATCAAATAGATTTCGAAAGAATATCCATTTAATCCATAGATTATGGTTTTCATCCCTCAAAGAGTTCTGAAGTAAAACAAATCGTGAGATTCCGGATATCCGCGAATGTAATTCTTGTCTTTCACGGTAATTCCGGCATTGGAACTGCATGTCACCAAAGAAGCCGTAGCGTTTTATCCCTAATCCCATCTACTCTTTTGCAAAAATTCATCTATAATTATTTTAATAAAATATTAATTTGTGCGAGCACCCTCAGTGTATTTATTACACAAAGTAGTTATCAGGGGACATTTATAATATTTATAATTTATATAAATTCAATATGCCGTATCCTAGTCACACACTTTATTGGTGAGGAAATGTCATATCAGTTACTTAATTTTAGTTATTCGAGTGTGAATGGGCAAAAACCCTAAGATGGAGAAGAGTCCAAAGAAAGGTAGTTCGTATGCCCAGTTGGCTGAACCTCGCAAGAAACTCCCTGAGAAGCTCCCATAGAACTGATTTTATAGTCTACATTAATATTCATAAAAATCTGATGTGACGGTTGTACATCAAACATAGAATTAAAAATGTTTATATTGTATTACCATGATGAGTTGTCCTATCTCTTCTATGGGATTCTTAAAATTCTAAATTGAGAGCCTCACACTATTTTGAGATGGAAAATGATTAATACATGTTAAAGATTTTCTAATTTATTATATATACAATTAATCTAATCACAATCGTTAAATTAGAAGAGAAATTCACAAATAGCCTAAAAACATACAAGAGTGAAGAGGGAACCAAAGATTTGAGGGAGAAAGGAGCGGGGGAGGGGGGAGGGTTAATAAATTTCAACGATCATCTAATAAATAATTGTTTTATGAATAATAATCAAAATCGAGAGAGCGAATTTTGAGGAAATTAAAAAAAAAAAAATTAAAAAATCATACATCAGTAAGTATATGTATTCTGTGCCCATTCTTCAAAAGTTTTCAGGTGAAACTTACGTGAAATTCAAAAATTAAAAAAAAAAAAACAAATCCGGCTCTAAAGACCAGTAAATTATTTTAAATTAAATTATTTCTTAAAAAATTATGTTAAATAGCTCGGCAAAAGAAATTAGGCCCTATCTTATAGTAAGTTAATAATTATAAAAAGATCAGAAAATATGCGAGAAAATGCAATTAGAAAATCAAAATAAAGGAGCAATTGACTTGAAAATCTTGTTCATAATAGAGTATAAAGAATATTTTAAATCTCGAATTAACTCAATTGACCGAGTAGAAGCAGTTTTCTCGGAAATTAGTATGGGGAAATTTTTTTTACCAAACTCTTCAAAACTGTGAAAAGAATTGATTTTCGTTAAGTTCGAAATCTTAAAAAAATGGTCCGGCTCGGAGGATCAGTAAATTTTAAATTTTCCCAAAATCACAAATTATATTGAAACGGTTATGGACGCAAACAGTAATTGATTTCAGACACTAGAAAAAGTTCAGATGGGAGAAGAAAGTCAAAATAAAGAGTAATTGTATTGAAAATCAAGCTCATAAAAGAAGAATATATAAAGAACATTGCAAATTTCGAATTAACTCAATAATTACGTGAGGAGCGAGTCTTTTCTCAAAAAAAAAAGAGCGGATCTCGGATTATAAGGAAAAAATTTTTTCTAAACGCTTCAAAACTCTTTAAAGAATTGATTTACGTGATGTTCGGATTTAAGAAAAAAAATTGGGTTCGACCAGTAAATATTCTATGTTAAGATCTAGAAAAAGATCAAATGTCAAAATAAAAGAGCAAATGATTTGAGAAACAAGCCCCTAAAAGCGGTTTTTAAGCCGTACAATAAGTACATTCTCAATCTCGAATTGAATGAATAATTAATCGAGCAGAAATAGGGGGAGTCTCATAGTATTGATATTAAATTTTTTAATTTTTTCGGAATCAAAGCATATAACGAATTGAACCATAATGTTAGAAGATATTATTACCTTTCTCAGACAGCTAGAAATTGGCACTTTCAGGTAAATATGATGGAGCTAATGCTGTGTATTTCAGTGTTTATAAAGTGTTTTTAATCAAAACCTGAATAATTTTTATTATTAATATTTTTATTATTAATATTATTTTGTCTTAAATCTTGAACCATTTGCTTTCCCAGAGCTCAGTTTCTATGGATTTGTTTTGTTTATTTTCAGCGTTGCTCTCCCAACTAGGGTAGTCAACAGTCACATGAATCCGGTATCGTTTTTTCGTAGTAAACCCAGCAAACCGAGTATGTCTGCCTTTGCACTGAACTTCAATAATTTCTGCCTTCTTATTACAGGACCGAATGGTTTTGAGATTAGGTAGCAGCGAGTCTTTCATTCCATCGAAGGCAGCAATGATAATGACCACTATTTTCACCGAGTATTCTCCATTTGACTTGTAGTTTGATCTCAAATTTGATATTTGGTCCGCTTGTCCCCTTCTTTGGCTTCGATATTCGATTCTACCTGGAGCCGCAAATTAAATGATATAAATTATTTTAGTCTTGAAATCATGGAGGATCCAGTTGGTGGCTTCGATCTGCCGAATAGTTGTGAATGAAAAGTTCCAATATATACTTTACTTCTCATTCTCAACAAAGGACTCAATATCCTCGCGAGCGTGTAGCAGACATGTGTCTCTCCATATTATATAAATGGCGAAAATGATAGTACAACGCCCTCATTATGATGAGATGCATAGGCAATGGGATCATATTTCGAACAAGCAGAGAAAAGGTGGCTTAATGCTGTCCGTAGGCCCCACAATTCGTACGAATCTCCACATTTATAATTCGCCATCGATAAGAGATGGCGTTAATTACGCCAGTCTTGCAGTCAAAGATGAATCCCTCCGTCTCGGATCTAAGACCAGCCGACATTAGGAAGCTAAATTTGTTCCTTGTCGACAGACCAAAAGATTCAATCCCACGGAAAATATTTCCATGTAATGGATTGTCAATACTGCTTTAATAAGGTCTTATATTCCATTCCCCTGATACGACGTCTAGTCTCACCTGGACGCAAGATCTGAGAGGTTACCGTGGAGTTCCTTCCGTCCCGCCAGGTCCATTTCCAACTCTAGGTAGTCTGCGGCCTTCTTTTCTGCTTTATAAAGAAATGCCATCTCGTGGTCATGACCCATATATAGAAGGGGATCTATCCGTTTTGAATCCTTTATGGTTGTTTGGAGAATTACTCAATTGCAGAGGGACTCCAGACTCAGGAGGCTCCGACCGCCTTGTCGGCGAGGGATGTATAGTCTGGGAACCGAGGACCTGGGCGCCTCCATCGCTCAGCGTCTGGTTCAGAATCTCCAAATCCAGATAGATTATTTTTGCATTTTCTTGAACGTTTGTAGCTCTTCTATAGGTTTCCCCAGAGCTTCGACACATCTAGGTTCTTATATGGATTTGTTTATTTTCAGCGCTGCTCTCCCAACAAGAGTAGTCAGTCAGCAGACACTGAAACCGGTATCGTGTTGGTGGAGATGACGCAGCGAGCCAAGTATGACTGCCTTTTGCATCCGACCTGCAGATCCAGATAAATTATTATTATTTATTATTATTATTATTATTATACTCTGTAATCTAATATAATAATTTTAATTTTTCTTTTTTCTTTATTTGTTATCCATTACTAGTACCTTGACATTTCATAGTTATTCAGTAATGTGTAGAGGCAGAGAGCACACACTCCTAATATATTGGGTTGTTCGGAAAGTCATTTCGTTTTTTTTGGGGAACATGAAAGA
>JAAAKE020011918.1:0-10813 GCA_010014785.2 Anisolabis maritima
TTGTATTGTATTTTGTTTTGTTTTGATTAATATTATTTCTATATGTAACCAATGTAAGGTATGGCTAGGAAGCCAATAAAAAAAAAAAAAATAATTATACATCAATATAATAATATATGTTAAATCAATATTATTAGAGAATGAAACTAACAGAAGTTCAGAACGTATATATATATATTAATCAATTTTTTTTTTGCAGAAAAGGCTGGTGAAAAAGTTAATTTAACTTTGTTTAAAAATAAAAATAAATAAAAAAACAGATGTGACCACCATAAAGTCATCGATATTGTCGTATGTGGAAACAGAGCAAATTCAATTGAATCTTTTGTCATATTTCACATTAATGTTTCATATCTCAACTTGATTAACTTTTAGAACAGATCCGTCTAAAAGGAATGGTAATTTAGTAAGTGATGAAGTATCAATAAAGGAAAAATTGCATTAACCAATACTGTATAAATTTTTTTTAATAGAATTTTTCATATGGGCAATAGATACCAAGTTCCCCGTTTATTTACCAGAGGTGTACACAGATACACATCTCAAACCCAGCCGACCTCTGGCCGGAGTCATCTATCGGCACCCCGTGAAGTTACTTTATTTCTTAATTCTAACTCCTCCTATATCTGATTCCACCCAGTCCCTTAATTCCGTCCTATTCTATGCTAAGGAGGATGTCCTTAGTTTGAGAAGGCACTCTTTCAGCACTGGCGTGTAGCCTACCCCTGGCGAAGAGTGCATCATTGAGAGGGAATCTTTCTTTACATTCCTTCCATAGGACGGGGTGTCACAGAAACTCCCTCTACTAGAGGGCTCTATTGTGGTCAATACTGTAAAATAATATTTAATTTATATTAATAGAATTACTCATTTATTGTATATAGAACACTTAATTGTTTAATATTTTAAGATTACATTCTTATTAGTATTATCTTTTAATGAAAAGCTACTAGGTCAAATAACTAAAATAAAGGAAAAAGTTGAGTCTATAAATAAATTTATTCACATAGATAACTTAAATCATATAAATAAGAATTTTCAACCAGGGTGATTTTTCGAGATTCAAAAAATTCATTCGTTTCATTTTGAGATGTTTCATCTCAAAAATTTCTCCCTGATTTTATAAAATAGCGGAAGATGAGTAAGAAAGCTTGATCTGAAACGAGTTAAGATCAATACCACATTTTGAATTTCAAAAAATCAATCTTATTCTTATCTCCTTCATTTAATTATGTATCATCTATTTAATTAATATTTAGAACATAATTGCTCACTAAGTTTCATTTCTTATATATTTTTTAAGTCTTTTTTAGCATCTGAGGCCATTTAGACTCTGTTCTTATTTATTTAAAATAATTGGTAGCCAATATAATTTAAATAAATTTTTGTCGCTCAGAACGGGAAGCGAACCACTGCCCTTTGGGACGTGGAGCCAGACCTCTACCAAGGAACAGGGCATTTCTTTTGTATAGATCTGTTCTAAAAATTGATCAAATGGTGATATTGAAGCTTAAATCTGAAATTTTTCGGGGTAGACTGAGAATGATTTGTTTAAAAAATATTGCTCCTCCTCAATTTGACCCATCTGGAACTAATGTATTTCTGGCTGATAAAAGGTGAGATAAATGAAAAAAATTATACACACAAAGCATTCTTTTTAACTTACCCCAATAGAGAATAAAGGCAAACCCAAAAAAGCAAAAGGCCCATCATGTCCAAAATAGGAGGCAATGATTGTAGAATTTGTCGAATAAACCTAAAAAAGAAATTTTTTATTTAATAAAATAGACATTATAAAAGTGCCATTTATTTCTATGTGAAATTTAAAAGTATTGTTAAGGTTAGGGCCAAAAGAAACATTCGTTTTCTTATATATATATAATGTCTAAATAAGTAGAAATATTTCTGATAATTAATTATATATTATATGTAAACGTAATATTATTATAATTATAACGCCTTCCACCATGTGTTTTCAGCTAAAGAAAGAAAAGACTTTGTAGTATTCCATTTAATGTAAATATTTCTATGACTGATTGCGTTCAGCGAGCCGACGTATTTATTTAGATATAAATTGTAAATTCGCAAATTATGTACTGAATAATAGGATGTTAATCTTGCTGAAATCTATATATTTCTTTCTGATATTAATAATCTAAAGATAATAAAGTTACCTCCTAACTCCACCGCAATGTCGAGTATCTACAAGAAAAATTGGTCTTAAAGCACGAGTGACACGTAGATGAGAAGACTGTCTTGCCAGGACCGTAATTGCTTCTACCACCATCACAGATAAAGTTATTCCCTAAAATATAAATATTCATTAAATAATAAAAAAAAATATTAATAGATGATTAGAGTAAGGCTTAAGCCTTTTTACATGTAAATAGATACCCGAGCATCAATCGAAAAAAAATGTATATAGAAATCCTTTTTGGTACGTTTTCTACTATTTACACTTAGACAATGCTTTACATATATTTATTTAAAACATGTATAATAATGATGATACCTTAAGCATTGTGCGTTTATGTCGTAAAATTGTGCGCCAACCAATCCAGCGTAATTTAAGAGCTAATTCAATACTAAGGATAGCAAGAGCAACTAATTCAATGCATCCATGAACAGCTACCGGCATCTAAATCAAAAATAAATAAATACAAATCTTCAAAAAATCATCATTTTAATTATTATATTTTGAAATAAATCTTGAAATTATATTTCTCAACTTTATTAATTGAAAGAGCTTTTTTATTTAATTATATATTCCTATATATGCAATTCACGGTGGCCGTGTTTTTTGAGAATGATTTGGAGTTTCGGATCTTTTTGAGGAGTCATTCTCAACGAAAAATCCGAGAAAATGCACATTTAGATTCAGAAATTATGCCCATATATATATATATGATAATATATATTTACTATTTAATAAATAAAAGCTTATTTGAGAATCGCACATCGCATCCTGAATACCTGAAGAATAGGATGAGCAGGAGGCTCTGCAAAGCCCAGAGCTAATAAGACGAGCGAAGTAGTTAGGTCGAGTCCATAATACCATCTATTATGTACGAGGAGATATGCAGGAAGCGCTTCTGGGTTGCTCGGATGTGACTCGAACTTATCATTGTTTCGACCCTCCTAAAATGGATATAAAAGATATTAAATTTAAAATGTCATAAAGATCAGTTCAACTAGATTTGCTCTACATCATGCTAAAACATTTAATAAAATGGCTAATAACTGCAAAAATCTCGCAAAGATAAAGAATTCTACAATTTTATAATAAGATTATTATTATTTTTTGATATGGAAGCAAAAGATCTAATGAGCATATAATGACCAGTGGTCCTATACAATCAGAGAAGGAGAGAGTAGGTTTGTTGAGTTTGGATTTAAAAGATTGGAGATTGTAAGTTTTAGGGAAGATAATAGCAGAGATGTTATTCCAGTCACGGGAGGTTATGGGAATAAAGGAAGACCGATAGTGACTTGTTCTACTAGCCGCGAATTTAACGACATGGGGATTTTGGAACGATAATTCCCTTGTATTGTGAACAAACGTCTCTTTGGGAGGAATGATGGACTTTAATTCGGCAGAACATCGAGCATTGGATACTTGTAAAAGTGTGAAGGAGCACTTCTTGGTCGAAGGGCCTAAGGAGGCAATATTTATTAAAAGGGATTCTATATATAAAATTTATTAAATTAATAAGTAATTACGTATCAAAAATATCATTCAAAAATTCACGATATTCATTTTTTTGTTCCAAAAATAAGCGAAGAGGCAGTCAATAAAAAATTGATTTGAAGTTTCGAGTACCGATTGCACTCATCATCAGCTCAAATAGGGTGTCAGGATTATCATGTCTTTTGATTCTCTTTTCCTCCCTTGCAATGATCGAACGAGATAATTTTTAAAGTTAAAATACCAGTAAATCTCTTGATTGTTTGCAGGATGAATCATTCAAGTTTGTTCTATCACAGCAAAAAGAAGAATTAAGCCAACCAGAGTCAGACATTGTGAATAATTATGATTTCATTTTTTTTTTAATTGGGCAGGAAGTAAAAATAATAATATAATATATAATAATATAGACCAGGCAAGAATAGGATCTCTGCATAAGATTTAATGAATGTGTCATTGATAAATAGATTCCACCAAAATGAGCCAGGCATCGTAAAAGTATTTTCCATAGGTGAGACCTAGTGCAAATTCCTCGCATCCAAAATATATCAAATTTTATTAAAATTGTAGATTTCGTAAATTTCGATAACATTTTCAGAGATATCTATATATTTCTGCATACATACATACAAGAATTACTAATTTTATAATAGTAGTTTAAAGTCTCCCATGGGCTAAATGTGGAATGAAAAAATTATGGTACCACGATTAAGATTAGGCATTTCTAATCTTTTAAATTTTTTTTTTTGCCCTGTCTCTTGGTGCAGAGGTAGAGGTCTTGCCTTACATGCCATAGGTCAGTGATTCGTTTCCCGCCTTGTGCAACAAAAATTTATTTATATTATATTGACTACGAATTAATAGAAATAAATAAGGAGAGGCTCTAATAGCCTCAGACACCAAAAGATTTAAAAACAAAAAAATTTTTTTATCAAATAAAAAACTGATTTTTTTTTGTGAGAAGACTGGAAATGAAAATTCTAAAACATAATATTTTTTTTCTCTTTACGGGAATTAAATTATTTTAATTTAATTAAAAGAAAAAAAAAATTGTAAAATGAGAAAAATTATGACGTTTTTATGACGTTTTATAATAATAATTATAATAAGATCAAAGAAAATTCATTTAGCTAATGAAATAATTAATTAAAACAATCTCTAATTGGATTTCTTTGAAAAAAAAATATTTGATAACAAAAGGATTATAAAATTATATACATATTAGTAGGAAGATAATATAACTAACTGAACAGCCAGCTTTCGGCGGTTCCGTCACCCAATAGTTTTTATATTTTTATTAAAATCAGAGGGAGACTCTCTTCTGTTTATTCAACCCCTTCCTTTATTTTTTTCATTCTCTCGTTAAATATGATAGCTAGGTACACACGTCTAGTAGCTTTTTCCTTAAGAATTATTAATTAAAGCAATCTAATTAATAAAAAAAATCTTGATTAGATTCTAATCTGACCTATTTTTTGAAGGTCCAGAAAACTTCTATATAAAAAAATACTAAAAATGTCTGAGAAAGATTAGATAAAATTAATTGAAAGATTTTTAGTTAAGGATTAATTTCTAATTAAAGATTTATAAATTAATATCCGATTACATTAATATAAATACAGTAATCCCTCGACTTAAGACGGTTAATTAATCATATTGCAATATCGTGTTAAATTAGGATAGAGGGGAAGGTAGGATTAGGAAAAGACAGGCTTTGGATTCGGAATAAAAATTCAAAATTGAGACGTTTCGAACGAGGTTTGCTTGTTCATCTTCATCCAAATTGCTAGTTTATGTATTTATGTCGAAAGGTGGTCAGCATTTGAAATACATATAATGTACACATATTTAAGTGATAATGATGCTGATTTATGGTAGTCTCATTAGTGTGTGAGTGATGTTATAATTAAAGATGTATCATTAAGTCTACTAATCGGTCATTATTTGGTAGATGATATCAAATTTGATTCATTTAACAGATTATCTCGATGAAAAATAAATAAATACGACGACTGAAGAGGAATAAATAAAGAGAGGCATAATCTATTAATAATATTCAGCTCTAAAAAGGCTGATTAAACTTTAGACGTTTACTAATATTTAATATTTGGTATTTTGTGGAAATATCTTATATTATCTCTATATTTTATATTATTTTGTAAATAAGGAAAAGGGATAAATGATTTAAAGGCCGAAAATAAATAAAAAAAAGAAAAACTTGGAACATGACCGGCTTTAGCGGCCCTGTTAAACTCCACCAGTTGATGTGGGGAGACCGGCAAATGATTATTTACATTGTAAAAGTTTAAAAAAAAAAAAAAAAAGAATTTTGTAAAATTATGTCCATGTAATTTATAAAATTATTGGATGTATAAAGAAAAAAAATATATATAATAAGATAATTTAAATTTAAGCTGAAATAATCCCTAAGTAGTTTTGTCGGTACGTTGAACTGGAGGTCACGGTTTCGCCATGGATAATAAGAATATTATATCTGGCCAGCCTGTCCTGATTTCCGTGCAATACACTGGAAAAGCTGCTCAACGCTAATGCCACAAGGAGCCAGTATATAAAGTCTGAGATAATCGTTCATTTTGGTTGGGAAACTCGGGTGAACCTGCAAGGTCTTCCCCGAAGTCGAAGAGAAGTGCGGATGGCCGGACAGCGAAGGAAACACATATGATTCGGTGATGATCCGTGGACCCGTTAAACATGATGAACAGCGGCTGTTAACATTAAACATATTGAAGGACCAGCTGCGAAGTTGAAACACAATTCGGTGTTCAGCCGCAGACCTAGGTAACATCATTTTCGCGTCCGACCAAGCAGTTAACATGTATGTTTCGATCAACCGCTGTGGACCAATTGATTTGATGATCACCGGCTGACACGTTGGACATCGTCAACACCCTTGATCAGATGCCGTGACGGGTGTACAACATTCATCGGTCAATTTGTGCCTCCGACGCTCGCACGCTTTTACCTCCCTGATAAATCCGCTGTTTGATCCAAGATATTGCCTTCCTGAGTTGGAACATTGTATTCGTCGAGATTTGGATCCTGAGTCGTCCTACCGGTCGCAACACGATAAGTCATCGTAACGATTGGCTGTTCCAGTCGAAGACGCAACCTGCTGAGTGGCAAATCACCCTCAGCAGAGGCTGGGAGCAAGGTCAACCCGGGAGCACCGTAAGACGTCGGGGGTGGAAAAAGGCCCTCACTCTTCGTATGAAAACCAGCGGGGTAGACCGGCATAGTCAACGCACACAGCACAAATTTGGCTACCCTCATCATCAGCAACTTTCAAAAGAGAATAATGATTGACCCCTCCTCCCCTCTCTTGACTATTAGCATACGATACTGATTACTTGTTGCAACTTAATATTGTATCTGGTCAAAATAATTGTTTTGTTTTTACAATATTTCAATAAATTTCGAAAAACGACAAGGCACACATTCATCCCCTGGTTATATGTGTAGATAAATAAATAATTAATTCCATAAATAAATAGTTATAGAGACAATTGATATAAAAAGAGAATTAGGCTAACAAAGCTCAGTAATTTAATAATTTTCTCCTTTTTGTAATAATCGGTCAAGGCCACGCTTAAGTCTAGACAAAATAAATAAGAAAATAAATATTAGCGGTACATATCGGCTGCGATACGTTTATTTGGTGGAGTTTTTTTTTTAATATAGCAGCGACAGATTGCTTTTCCTGAGGCGACCCCCCGCGAAATGGCACATCAACTCGAGGTGACACCCACTCCAGAATCGCTACGAACTTTTGATCGGAATATCATTAATTATAGGGGCTTTAGCATTAAGTTTCAAACCAGCTTTAAATCATGCATATAAGCAACATAATCGAAAGATCAAAAGAAAGTGAACATCCGCAGAATGGTTTCAAAATGTTGGAAATAAGTTTGGGGGCTGTATGCAAGACCTTCTATATCTTTATTTTTAATGCGAAGTAGTAAGCTAGTTTGTATTTAATAAAGGAAGAAGAAGCAGGCGGCCAGGTGAGAAGCCTTTATAACATTAAAACTCTCAAGTTTGAGTCAATTCAGTTTTAATTTAATAATGCCAATCCAGTCCATAAACTCAAAGGTCAAAGTAGTGAGTCAAAATTACAGTTGTCAGTTTGTTGTGTATTTAATATACAAAGAATACTTGTATATAAATGCCAGCCAATGGTTCTCAGCTAATATACAGTGCTGTGCTGTTTATTCGAGTGGCAAAATTGTTTTGTATCTTTATTTTTAAATTTCTTTTATTGAAGTATTTATAGATACAAAATAAAACACCCAAATCGTGATTTTGTTAGCAGTCTCGTCTCATCTTTATCCATTCAAATAAAAATTCTTATTTATAACGGTATTGATATTATGCAAAAGTTGACCATATATACATATATACTATAAATTCATTAATTTTAATTGAATTAAATTATTTTGAAATATTTAAAGACCTCTAGAAAGATAGCTGCTTCGTGATAGTTCATCTCCCAATGCAGATCGGGGTCAAAGGTGTTTTCTCCACGCAATTCAACGCCTTCGTGTCGATCCTCGATGTTAACCTGAGGAAGGGTCCCCTGGGATCCCATTTGGTTCGGCAAATCTTCTCCATTCCATTCTAAAAAAAAAAAAAAAAAAGAAAAATATTTATATATTTTAATGTGAGAGAAAATTAAAAAGTGATTATAGCAACTATGAATGGAATCTCTCGTCTTTTTAATTATTTTTTAATTATCTTAAAATTACAATAGGAAAAAAAGACAATAATAATTTTATATAAGAATATAATGAAAGTTTTAAAATAATTTAGTAAAAAAGTTAAAAAGCAAATGCTGGTAAATTAGTTCTAATTAATAAAATGTTTAAACGTTTGTTTTTCTAGTCGATTTAAATATTTTTCCTCAAAGCATTAAAGTATTTAAAAATTATAATAAGGAATGGGATAAGTAAAATATCAGAGGAGATGGTCTTTCAGTTTGCAGGCTTTTTCTCAAAAAAAAAAAAAAACAATACAATTACAATATCCTTTTATATTTCACTTTATTACAAAATTGTCTATGACAATGTTGAAAGTTTAATACTGATTGGGGCTGGGCAACCCTTCCCTTTCTAATCCATTAAGCAGAGCCGGATTATGGGAGGTCACGTAGGTCACTAGGCCGATCTTATATCTAAATGTATTTAGATAGTTTTCTATGCAATTGAAAAATTGATATAAGAAAACGCTATAAACAGTGGCCAGGATTCCTTGGGGGCCCAAATAAATTTTTTTCTATGTTTGGTGTTTCTTTATTTTTAAGTTTTTTTTTAGTCTTCAGGCATCTGAGGCCAAATAGACTTGAAACGACACAATATACAATATTACGATACATGTAATTCAGGCATATTTATTTACACCAATTGATATCCAATAGATTTAAATAAATTTTCATCGGATTCCGTGGAATCCGAACCCACACCCCTTGGTTTTTAAGATTATATTGACAAAGTCAATATCTTTAACCTCTGGGCCATGGAGGGGGGGGGGGGGGGGTTTAAGGGATTATTATTAGAAATTCAATTAAAACTTATTATGTTTGTAATTTATATCCGGTTTTAATTAAAATTTTCTGTTGATTTTTGCAATTTTTTTAGTCTTTTATGGGTCCGGACCTCTACGCCTCCCTGAATCCTGAATCTGAAGATAAGATAATCAGTACTTTTTATTAATAATTTGCATATGGGTTATTCCAAAGATGAAAGTGCAAGTAAACCCTAAATTGGTTAAAATAGGTATTCGAAATTATGCAGATTTCATTCAAAAAATTGTCCTGGGATCTCTGTGAAATAATTTTAAATATTAGGTTCGACCCCTTCCTAAAAATATAATAGTACTTGGGCCCCAACTTTTATTAAAAGAGCTTTTCTATAAATAGAAATATTTTGAGATCAGTATTAGATTTTTTAATAAAAACAATCTACTTTTTATAATAATATAAATTCGGACTCCATTTGAGAATTTAAAAGAAAATTTGCCCATTGCAAAGATTTCCAATTCGTTTGTTACTGCCCTCCGTATAAAATGTTTACGTTCGTTTATTTTAATTTTTTGAATATTTTCTTTAATTTTTTTTGATTAGTGAGTGGTGAGAGTTGTACGCCAAAACTCATATGATAAAATTATTTTGACCATTGATATACCAGCAAATTTTTTCTTAAAATGTAGAAAAAATGTAAATAAATGGGGAAAAATTAAACAATGATTTGGAAAGATAATTAATAATATTGAGAAAATTTTTAGAGTTATATTCTATCATGAAAGATGTGAGGTCAAAAAAGAGATGAACAAAAAAATATTAAACAAAAGAAGAATATTAAACAAAAGATAATGATCAAAGAAGTTGAATAAAAAATAAAAGATATTAGATTAAAGGAAAAAATTGAATTGTAGATAATTCTACTCATATTGAAAATCAATAATCTATAAATATCTTTATAATAATAAAAAGATCACGTGCCAGTTCAATTCAGAAGATCAACTATAATTAATATTTTTTTTTTTTTTTTTTTATTATTTTGATAAAAATTTATTTGAAAGTGAGTGATTCACTAAGGTGATTTAAAATCAGAAATAAGAATGGAATTTTTGATAAGAAATGGAAAAAAAATTTTAAATAAATTGTTATGAATCGAATATAAGATTTTTAAAAGGGGGTAATAACAATTACACTCAATAAAAAACATTAAAATAATTTTTTATTCAGTTCAGTTTGTTTCGTTTTTAGACCTATTATCTCTCGATAAATTTAAACAGAAAAGAAATATATCTCGAATATATGGATATCTTTTGTAATTAATAAATAAAAATAAAATAATAAGGTTTATTATAAGGTTTGTTCATTAAGACTGAAGTGAAAAAAGACCGGAACCGAACAGGTTTTTTTTTTTTATATAAAAGGTCGTACGTAGTTTTAATAGTTTTTTTTTTAAACATACTTGGTATTTATTATTCTTTAAGCTTTTAATGTAACAAACAAATGCTTTCCCCTTAGGAAGTTTGAGCTAATTAATGAATAAAAAAAATTACAAAACAAAGTTAAAAAGTTGAATTGAATAAAAAAACTTTCAAAGC
>JAAAKE020011940.1:0-10813 GCA_010014785.2 Anisolabis maritima
AAAAAAATTTAATTTTCCTCCCCCCACCCCCCCCCCCCCCCCTCGTTTTTTTTACTTACGTCCTGGCCCCCGGGCGGGGGGGGGGGGGGGGGGGGGGGGGGCTTGTTTAAAGTTAAAATGGATTCATACAGTAAAAATTTTTTTTTTAAATAGTAAAAAAAAAAAAAATTGGTATAATAAATTCAAAAAATTACCTCCTATAAAAACAAGAATTGTAATTATACCCTTTAGACCAATTTTGACTTCCAAAATTTTTACAGAGTAAAACACAATACTTAAATTTGTAAAAATCATGGAAGTGAATTGTACTCTTTTACAGATAAAAGACTATTACAAACATTATAATGTAAGATTGTATTCAAGTCTTTTCTTTTTAATGAAATGATCTTCCGTCTCGGCTCCCCTAACTTAGTGTATGACTAAAGCAAAACAATAGATGTATAGATACTCATGCTGCTCCGAATTCCTTATTATTTTAAGTTAAGTTGTTATATAATAAATATAGTTATTAGTATATGTATTCTAAATGTGCATAAACCTTTTAACTATTATATTACAACAGTATGGGTATAGATATTAAATTTTAACGTAATATGTATTGTTCTCTTATCAATCTTGTTAAGGCTTTATGAATTTAATTTAAATAAAAAAAATGGAATAAAAATATGGATATCATTTATAAATTTACTCACTGACTGTCCAGAGTAGATACTCGCGTTCTCGTCTTTTGCGCATTTCTTCCTCAGCAGTTCTCATCGCTTGCATGAGAACTTCATCAGGAAGTTGAGGTGCGGGTTCTGGGGCCCGCCAAACACTGACCACATCAGGCAAATGGTGAAGCTGGCATGGTAGTCGAGCATTCCTTGAAAACAAGTATTTTAAATATTTTTATAGTATTAGTATTAAGACAAGACCTTTTTCAAAGCTTCTGAAGTTCTCTCTCAATAAATTTGATTAAGTTTTATTAGAAAAAATAAACTTAAAACCTTTTTTGACTTGTAGATGTAGATGAGGTGGGAGAAAATAAAACCAGCCCAAAATATTGCAAATATTTGTTAGCGAACCTTTTAACATTTATTTGTATATATTTTGTTGGTGGATCAAGTAACCATTTGGCTCCCGGGATCTCCAACCTATTCAGGAGGGAGATCCCGGGTTCAACTCCCGGCATGGCCACTCCACCAAAAATATCTACTCACAAATAAACGTTAAATATATTATGAGTTAGTCAAGGCATATATTGAATATTAATAACTAATTTAAATGAATAGCTCTTGAAAACTATTTTAATTTAAAATATTTTTTATTTATTTATGTAAATTATTCAGGAGATGATCAATTAATCTATTTTTTTATGAAAAGAAGAAAATAATGAGAAATTATTAGGAAAAAATTTCATTTTCCTTTGTACTTAATGTCATGAGAAATTTGAGAGAGAACTTTACTTTTACTATAACAAATTAAAAGGTTAATTGAAAAGATTCATTATTTTTAAGGAGTACTCTTATTTGCTTTCAAATAGAAATCAAATCAGTTAAGATCTAAAAGATTAAATATTATTTGTATGTATTATACTTATTTCCTTAGAAAAATGAATTTGTTTAGAAAGAAGAAAACGAAAATGAAATAATTTAAACGGAAGTAAACTTTCTTTTATCATGTTTTTTTTTTTTCGAATATGCGAAAATATTTTTGTTATTTGCCATTTAATTAATAAATTCGCAAATTTAATAAATATATTATATAAAGAGAGAAATATTTAATTTTGAATGTAAAATGAATAATAATAACATGAAAAAGAATTGAATTATTGATAAATGAAATCTTATATATAGAAAAACGTTAACAAATGTAAATGATTGTATAATACATAATACATATAATATAAAATTAGCGTCGAGTCCTCGGATTAACTTAGAGATTTCAAATGAAATAAGGAGTATTTAGATGTTAGAACAGTGTCGTAGTGGAAAGAATTAAGAAAATTTAAAATATGGTGTGAACAGAGGATATCATACATCATACAACTTTCTTCTTTTTTTTTAAGTCTTTTTCGGCATCTCTGACTCCGTCCTTATTTATTTATACTAATTGGTAGCCAATAAAAATTTTTGTCGTTCAGGACGGGACGAACCACTGACTTTTGGTACGTGAAGCAAGACTACCTCTGCGCCAAGGGACTGGGCAACTTTCTTCTTCTAGTAATCCATCAAATAAATAAAATCCCATCTAATTGTTTTAGAAGAGCAAGTACTTTTCTCTAAGACCTCCTGGAGTCAGTGGCTTAGCTAGAGAGGGTGCCCGGAAGTCCAAAATAGAAGTAGATAATTTTTTATTAAGCTTCAAATTCGAGCTTCGCCACTCCATTAATTAAATAATTTTAATTAATAGATAAAAAATTTAACTTACAAATAAGAATCCTCTCGTACAAAAGCATGTGGTTGAAGTGCTGAGAGTTCTTCGGAATTTGCACAGAGAAGTCCAGCCACACGAACTTTGCGAATTTCTTGCAATTGCACTATAAAATAATAAAAAAAGTAATTTCCAGATTGATTTATTCATTTATTAAAAGTTGAATATTATTATTTACCTTTATCAAAACTGCTAGGGGGAATATCATTTTCGTACCAGAATCGATCACTATTACGAGTTTTAATAAATTGTAGAGTAAGAATACAAGAGAGAGTGGGCCCTAATGCCGCTCCGGGAGATGGAGATTCAAGAATTCCTCCGGCAAGAAGATCAATCTCATATTCTGAGCCATAATGGTTCAAAAGAGCCTGTCTTATAGGAAGGGGAAGTACTTCTTCGCTTGAGATATTACATAAGCGAGCATATGTTTCATATGGAGCCATTCCAAGATCGCGTCCCTAAAAAAATTAAATTAAAAAATAAGTTTTCTTTTTATATATATATATCTATATAAATAGATTTTATCCCATATGCACGAAGCGATTTCCATTAAATTAATAATCTATGAAAAATATTTATTTGTAGATTTTTACAATAAAATTTTACTTTCTCTTAGCTATATAAATAATACATAGTATTGTATATAGAGACAGTTTTGCTATAGTAAAAAAAAATCGATGTCGAGACTTGAACGGAAATACATGTTTTGAGATCCCCTGAGTTTCAAATATCGGCCTCGCAAATGGTATGCCTCTGTGTGTTAACAAAATAACGAAAAAATGTTCGAAACTCAAATGTGATATTTAAGCTATGCGCCTCGAAAATTTTCAACAAAAACGGCCATAGAGTTCTAGTACTTTATTTAAGTACTTTTTTATTTTATTTTTTTGATTTTTCAATATCGATTAATGATTTTGACCAACAAAAAATGTGACAGCACATCAGATAATTTTCTCTTAGGTTGTTGAAAGATGTGGTTAGTCACACCTGATTTTTTTTATTTCGGAGCCTTTAGTCTTGGAGTATATTAATTTATAATCCATCTTTTTTTAATATAAAAGTTTCTTAGACCCTTCCTGTCTGTACCTAAGCAAAAATTAAATTTTGTAAAAACAACAAAAAAGAACAAAATAATAAAATACCAATGAGTGCATAAATATATTTGTTTTTATTGGTTGGAAGGTAAGCAACTCAAATAACCAAGCCACTATTGAATTTTTCGATTAAGTACTTAGTTAAATTTCCTGCGTGGTCTGCTCTTGAGCAATTAATCGAAAAATCTATCTATGAGTGGAACGACCTTCTGACAAGCAAAAACAAACGAATTTATACAAGAAAAAATTCATTTTTTCAAGGTTAAAATACATTTATAAATTGAAACTTGCTAAGAAAGAAAAATAAGACCTCCTACAAAAAATTTTTTGTCCTCAAATTAAAGGATTACATTACTGCTATAAAACCTATTAATCAGTGGCTCATCCTAGACAGAGAACCCTAAACGATAAAATAAAAAACATTAAAGTTTTTTCCTCATTAAAATTAATTTTTGTCTGGAATTATAAATAGAAAAGAAATGAATTTTTAAAATGACCTCTTTTTAGAGCTAACTTTGATAATAAATTAATAATAAGTTTGCCAGGGAATTCTGCGCCTTGGGGGGGGGGTTTGATATGTAAGTATGTATGTGATGGTGCTTGGGATGAGGACATGGGTCATAAGTGTGTGAGTTGAGATTTTGTATAAAAATTTAATGCAGTTTAGATATATAGTGTTTTACTCGTATATGCTTTTATGTAAAAATATGTTTCTTAGGATATTGTCCCTCTTCTGTTTGTAATATTATGTATTCTAGGTAATATTTAAAAAAAAAACGCTCCGGGATAATATATAAATTCTAAGAGAAACGTGACTTACTTTGTGAAGAGTAAATCCTCCAGAGGTCCAGCCTTTTATCCCATTCCCATTGTGTATTGAAGGTTTATGTGCTAGAGTATTAGCCCAAATAGCTAATTTGGAAACGAATGGCGCTCCATTCGGATTGTCATCATCCAACATCGCAGCAAGAGGAGGGAGGGCAGCCAAAGCAGTGGCAGTGTAAACTCCAGCTTCATAACTACTAGAATAGCCATGAAAGAAACCCTGGGATTGAAGCCTAAGGTCTTTCATATCTCCGATGACTACAGGCAACCATTCGGAATAGGTGATATGTTGAAGCTCAGCAATGACAATACGCCGAGCTTCCAAAAAGAGATCTTCATCATCCCAATGTGGATTAGCCCGATTAAGTTCGGCTGAGAGGCGATTATGCTCAGAGAGGAAAAGACGATGTAGAGGAGGACGAGATGTGGGATTAGCAACTCGGCCTGCGATGCCTAGCCGAAGGGCGTTAATTGCAGTTTCACTTGTACCATAAATAGCAGATCCATCCAAGAAAGATGAAGCCAAATTCATAGTCTCTCGAAATTCTATAATAGGAAATTCATTAAAAAAATTAATATCTTAACGAAACAATCTGTGAAATTTCTTAATACCAAATTAATAATAATTATCTTTGCTAATCTTGATGTTATTAAAATTTAATATTTTTGAAAATCCCTTCAGATTAAGATATAAAATTGATAGGTAAATAGATTTTAATCAAGTATATTTTTACATAACTTCACAAAAACCTCAGTGATTTCTCGTTACGGCGTGTTTGTGGTCACCCAAGCTTGAATAGTGTAATATTTTAAGAATTCATTTAAATGATACGCCACAGATATGATAATGATCTTTCTTTTTAGATATGTAATCCATATGTTATCTCATCATCGAATGCTACATTATTATTCTATTTCCGCAACAAAATCCTACAGGTAATACTTATTATTATCAATATCAATGTGATAATTATAGTCTTAAGAGAGATAATTTAAAGATTATTATTAAAGAAATCTATTTATTAAAATAAAAAAAAAAAAAATGTTTGTTAAACTAACATTAATTTAAATATTTGAAAATTATTTCCACATACTTATTAAGTACATCTAAACCTCTTTTTACGCGTAAGACACGAGATTAAAAATTACGCGTAAATAGAATTCGCGCAAACAACCGCTGTTTTTTTTTTATGTGCAGTGTTATTTAATTCGTGGAATTTAGAAATTGGAATTTTCTTGAAGAACGCAATTCTACAGAATTTTCTTGTATTACGGATTTTTTCCTAACTTAAATCGGTCGCGAAAAAATGAATAAAAATTAGGTAAAAAAAAAATAATTTTTAATAACCCTATGTGCCTAACTGCGAACTAATATAAAAACATCTGGAAATGCGTAAAGCTGCATTGTCGCAACGTACTTTGCGCAAGGACTAAGAAATTGCGAGCAATTTCTATTTGAACGCTGAATTGCTAGCTTCAGTCCGCAAAAGTTTCAAAATAATAAATTAGAATATCTAATCAAATCTAATAAAAAATAAAAATTCAATTCAATTTCGACGGCCATTTTGACCATGTTGCCTATTTTTAAAAAACTTTTTGCAAACACCCAAAAAAAAAAAAAAAAAAACTCCATTGGGCCCTCTCAAACAAAATCCCTACGCTATTATTCAATTAATTCCATTTGAAAAGTTTAAAAGAATATATATAATAAAGCTTATGAATTTCTTCTTTATTTAGTGAAAGATATAGGACCAGCAGGTTAAAAAAAATCAAAAATTTTTAATTGCATTGATGGAGAAGGAAGTCCCACAAAATAGGTTATAAAAAATAATTTTTTTTAACGCGACCAACCTAAAGTCTAATTTACGTAAAAATTCGTAATATAAGAAAATACTGTAAAATTTATTTCTAGTTTTAATTAAGAAAATCTAAATTCCCCGAATTAAATAACTGACTGCCCATTAAAAAAAAAACAGCGGTTGTTTATATTTTGTTGCTGACGTTCACGATCCTTTTCAGGGCTTTCATTTAAATATATTATATATATCGTTTCTTTAGGTCGTTTGTAAGTAGGAAAACGATTTATTTGTACGAGTGATGGAACCCTAAAGCTAACTTTGGAAGAGTATGTTCCATGAAAGTTTGAAACTAATCTTAAAAGGTATTAAGAAAATCATAAGAAAAAATTTTCATTAGATATAAATGACTGATTTCAAGTAATAAAGTATTCTAACATTTGATATTTTATAATGAAAGTAAAATATAATTCAGGAAAAACAAATTAGAAATTACATTCCTTCATTTCCTTAATTTATCTTATTTTTCTGGGCTAGAAAATTTTTTACAAGTAATCTATTTATTCAAAATATTTTTTTATAGAAATAGAAAGTGAGAAAAAAATTGAATAAAAAAAGTTTAAATTTGAATATTACCAAAGTAAATTATTCATTACCATTAATGTAATAATGAGATTTAACTTTTAATAAAGGTAATTTAAAATATTTATTACAAATTATGGTTTGAAATTAAACATAAATTAAATTTTTCAAATAATCTTTGCACATCAAATTTCATTATGTCGTAATAATGATATGAAAGTTTTGTTCCGCTAGTATAGATGGGATTTAGTGTACTGCAAATAGGAAGTTATCCTAATCCAAACAACTATTATGGTAATTAAATATCTACTTACGAAAATGCTGACATGACTCTCGTTGGGTGGGGGCTGCCCGAACGTATTCATGACAATTATTTCGGTCTCCTCCTGGGAAACATTCTGGCATAGGACTGGAACTGTTACAGCACTGTGACCTTGTTGGGTGCAGAGTCCGGGCAAGGTCTTCAATGACTAATTGTGCCCAAGCTCCTGTCAATGCCGTTAAATGTGGATGAATGTAATCACTCTCTTGAGAATTTTCACTCCTCATTAACGAGTCTACTAATTTTGCTGTAGATTCAGCATCAGGAAGTGGATATTCCGGGGAACCCCTTCTTGGATGAGATTTGCCTGTAAAGAAAAAAATAATAATAATAAATTTTATCATTTAAAAATACAGGTGAGTGGAAATTGGAAGGGGAAGAAACCAGGAAACGAAACGAAAGTAACTCATTTAGCAATCCTAATTTTTACCGTCTGGCTCCAATAGAAAGGGAAGTATTGTAATTTTTACAAATAATCTGTTTGTAACTTGATTCAATAAAAAATGACGGTGGGCAAGACAATTCGGTTGAATGTTTTTTTTTTTTTTTTTTATTTCGTAATAAAGTTTCAGTCATAAATAGTCACTTAGATCATTTACAGAAAATGGCTTTGAGTTGTTGATAGTTTTCGGATTTTTAACGCGAAATGGAGAGGATTCAGGATAAAAAGATATAAAGATATAACAAATTATTATATCGTCCACGTTTCGAATGCTAATCGTGTCAAATGTAAATTGAAAATTATATTAAATCTGAGAAAATATACTTTTGTCTCTAATATTGGCTTTAGTGTTAATGATCTAATGTGGGCTAACCTTTCAATATTAAGTAAAATAGAAGAATTTACTATAAATATCACTCTTCTAGTGAATCATCAACTGTCTTCTGAAAATAGGAAATGGTAGCAAGCAAAGGCAGGATGTAGTCGGTCCTCAAATTTAAGTAAAATATAAGCAACGGAAAGAAGAGAATAAAATAATCCTCAAACAAGCTTAAGTTAAAACAGAAGTAAAATAATGACAAACTCTACGAAAATCTTATAAAAGCACCTTATCTTATACATGAAGCTACCAAGAAAGTGAGATGTGATCAGAGAGAAGAGAGAGCGATTACCGTAACAGAGAAAACTTCGAATCGGAGTGTAGAACGCTTAAGAGAAAATGTAGACAAGTCCACAGGCAATATAAAGCTCAAAGAGCACCAATTATTGAAGGGAATTGAATTTAATAATATAACCTATCGTCTTATATTAATATTTATTTATTTGCCTGACCCGAAGAAAAAGGCTTTTAACGTTCGAAACGCCGACGGCTGAATCTTCTCCCTTTTACTTTGATATCATTTAATTTCTTTATTATATTAAAAGAAAATAATTTATTTACAATAACTAATTACCTTTCTCTGTTTGGGGTCCAGAAAGCTTCAGAAACGAAATTCGAGCAGCTTTTTTAAATCCTTTTCCATTTGAATATGCTATCCAATATGAGTGTAAAATTTCGCTCCATACACTGACACCTTATATTTGCACTGTCATCGAGAGAGCCCGATTGGACTTGCTTCCGATTCTAGTCGCATATTAGCGGCAAACTTCGAAATGGGGCAGAATTCAAACTCAAAATTATCCCGAAAATTATCTCGAAATGTTATCTTAAGAGTTTTACTGAATACAGTTTTATTACCAACATCAAATAAACGCCTATTACTCGATTAAAAAAAAATATTTTCTATTTGTGATTTCAAAATAAATATATAATATATATATATTTGTCTTTTTCGACATCTGAAGCCATTTCGATTTCTTCCATATTTATTAAAAAAAAAAATTGAATTGGCAGCCAATATAATTTAAATAAATTTTTGTCGCTCAGTACGGGAAAAGAATCACTGACGGTTAGAACGGTCAGAGAGAGAGAAAGAGAAAGAGACTATATTATATTAATTAAAAAAAAAAAAAAGCATGTAAAAAAAAAAAACAATGTTTAAATAAGTGAAATTTATCATGAATTAAGAATTATGAGGTAATATTGTGGGTAATGTCTTTAAGTATATGCTCTATTTGGCAAAGGAAAAAATTGAGATTTTTTTTTCCAATTATTTACTATAATTGGATTTAAATTTGAATTTGTTGATAATAAGTTTTTATATCTTTTAATTATCAACACTTGCTCCCACTCAATCATTGGTGATGATAATTTCAAGTCACTGGATGTTGGTTGCTTCCCCACTCAATCGCAGGTTAGAGGTATTGATATTTAATAACCTTACAAGCTAAGGAATCCAGGATTGGATCATAGGTAGTCCGTTTAAATTGAATACCAAATGATATAAATAAATATGCCTGGATGATACGTAAATAAGTTATATTAATTAAAGACTAAAGGCCTCAGATGCCGAAAAGACTTAAAAAACATGAGTAATGAAATTTGAAAATAAAAAATAATCCAAAAAGTGGCACTAAATATTTTATGTTGTTTTGGGAGCCATATTTGTGGCTTCCCACTATATTTTTAAAAGCTGCAAAGGTAGAGGTCTCACCTTTCGTACCACTAGTGATTCACTTCCCGTCCTGAGTGACAAAAATTTATTTATATTATATTACCGATTAATATAAATAAATAAGGACTGAGTCTAAATGGCCTCCGATGCCAAAAAAGACTTAAAGAATAATTTAAAGATCAAACAATGAGTATCATGAACAAGCCGGAACTAGGATCCGGTTTTCAAAGATTCAAAACAAAACTTCAAACAAATTGAATAGACGGAGTGACTAGTTAAAAAAAAAAAAACAATTGGTTAAGATTTAAAAAATTTGGATATTACAATATTTAAAAAGAATTGAGCACAGGAAGTAATGAGGAAAGGTGAAAGAACTTGCTTAAGGAATTCTGTCTCCGCAGCCTCAGCAGCAGCCTTGTTAGCAAGTAGTCCACACACTCGTTCACTTTCTATATATTTAACAAAACATCATCGAAAAGACATTCACTTTCGATCAACAACTCTTCTCGTCATCCTTCTCAAATGAAAACGAAGACGGCTCCCCATGTTTAGATATCCATTCTTCCGGGCTTTAGCTTATATTCAAAACAATAAGATTTTTTTTCCTTTGGTGGTTTTCAATTAAAAAAAAAAATAAATAAATAAAAGTTTCACTTTATAAAATTCAAATTAAGTCACACCCGATCTATTTAAAAATACGAACGCGTATTTGCATTTAACACCTAACTATCAAGATTCATATTTCTTCCGGTCATAATTATTTCTTCTTTAAATGAAAAATTGTTTTTTTAATTCCTTGTTGTTTTTTTTCATCTTTATTTTATTTCAATTATTGTATTGTTATAAAAAAATTTTAATATAAATTGTTACTTTGTTAAAGTATTCGAAGAATTATATTAGGAAAGTAGCATTTGCCTTAAATCGAGATTTTAACGGGTGCGAAATAAAATAAAAAAAGATTTAGAAATCCAATCTGTGTGATCCTACAGACACGTTGCAACCGAACTACTTGATTTGAAACAAAAATTTATATAAGATCTTAATCAACTTTTGGCAACAATCGACCCAGCGAAATTTAGACTCCAGTTGAAGATACAACCTGATATATCAAACTATCTGGTGATCACCCAAAAACTAGGAGAAATTTTACTAGAAAAAAAGGTAAAATAAATTTCAAAGAAGGGAAATTATTCCTTCTTCTCTAGCTCGGTCTCCACGCCGCGCCCACCCCCCCCCCCCCCCACCCCTTCCACACCTCAACCCATCCCCCCTCTACACCCCAACAT
>JAAAKE020011962.1:0-10812 GCA_010014785.2 Anisolabis maritima
CATCGGAGGCCATTTAGACTCCGTCCTTATTTATTTAAATTAATTGGTAGCCAATATAATTTAAATAAATTTTTGTCTATCACGACGGGAAGCGAACCACTGACCTTTGTTACATGAAGTCAGACCTCTAGCTCTGCACCAAGGGACAAGGCAAAAAAAATTAATTAATTACTATTAATGACCCTGTATTAATTCTCTATATGTATTTTAACCTGTTTGCTTATATATCCATGCCCATCTCTAAATTATTTAACACCGTTTTTAATAAAAATTCTTATTTATTAATCTTCTTATTTAGTTCCCATAGTTAGATATAAGCATATATATAGTTAGTTCTCTTGATAAGTGCATGGCATCCCATATTGTTTATTCATATACAAGTGAATATAATAATAGCATTTTTCAAAGAAGGGAGACAGACACCCCAAGGCAATAATAAAATTATTATATGGATTAATATAATTTTTATTGATGTCACGGATTTAATTTAATTTTCTTTCTGTGACGTGACTTGTGATGAAAAATGATCTTTGAGGGATGATGATCAATAGAAAGAGAGAAGGATGGGGGGAGGAGGGAGGTGGTTTGGCAACTTATCGAAGAGGATAATAATAATAATAATATGTCGCCCTCTCTCCCCCCCCCCCTCCCTCTCCTGATTAATAATAGCTCCATATCAATGAGATCAAATACATTTATATACTACATTTATGACCATGTCATAAATTGCCCTGACTGGATACTTTCTCTCCCTCATCCCTTTCTCTGTTTACATTTCGAGAGAGAGAGAGAGAGAGAGGAAGGCACTTCAATAAAAGCGGTCAAACAAAACAAGAGCGGATTATTATGCTTCCTCCCCTCAACCAATCATGCATTTGACTTTAATGTTAAAAAATGATTTATTCTAATTTAATTAATTAAATTATATTTCACGATCAATATTTTTGTTATTAAAAAATATTATTTTCTTCAGTCTCTAAAGTTCTGACCAGGGAGGGAGGCGGGGGCAAATTTAGACTCCGAAATATTTGAATAAGCTAAGGCGGGAGCTCTAATTACGAAGTCTCCCAACTAAAGAGGGCAGCTGTATTTGAGCTTGGTTTAGAAAGTAGAATTTTGACCATAAATTTACAAATTTTTTTGCCTTCCACCCTTTTTCGAAAAAAAATTAACCATCCCCCTCTCCCTGCAAATCAATACTTTATGAGCAAAAAAGAAAGACGAAATGCAGATACGTTATTTCTGTAATATCAATATTTTTTTCTTACCCCAAATGAATTATCGGAAAGCTGGTTTTGAATATAAGATATCTTGGTAATTTTTGCATTTTAAATATTATCTCTGATCCCACCTTTCGAAGATATTGCTGTCACGCGAAGAGAATTAGAAACATTTTGTTAGAGACCATAAAAATATTTAGATATCTTTCTTATTTTTATAAATTAAAGAGAGATTGAAAGCTTTTTACTTTCTCTTATTCTCTTCTTAAAATTGCATACAATTTTGTAAGTTTTCTAATTTAAAATATTTAAAATATATAATTTTTCAGGCTGTATATTTTGATTTGAGATTAAGGGGAGTTGGACAAGGAGAAATATACAAAAATTTTTATTTTGCTAATCTTTCAGGATAGTCAAATTTTTCTTTAAATTTATATTTATTTTTCCTTGTCTAATTCCCCTTCATCTCAATTTAATGTATAGTTTTATCTTTTAATCCCTACATATACACTAATGAAATGAAAATATTAATTTGTGTTGTAAAGACCAAATATAATTCTTGATCCTCTATCAAAATCTCGCAATATTAAATTTATCAAATATAATAATTGATATCTACATATTATAGCTGCCAAGTTTGTCGCTTCTTCTCCTTAATATTGGATTTTTTTGTATACTCTCTCGAATCTCATTCCTTGAATTTTAAATATTGCATTTGCAAATTTCTTTGACTTTAGAGGGGAGTAGTCGGTACTTGGTGGGTCCTCCCTAATTTGTAAACAAAAGAAAAAAATTAATTTTTTCTCACTATAAAATTTTTTTTCAAATGTTACTATTTTTGCCGCTTAATATATATAAATAATATAAAAATAATAATTTTATTATTCATGTAATAAATAAATTCTATATTTATAGCGTTTCCAGTAATTTATATCTATATATAATGTTTTATTAGGGCTCATTTATAGCTGTTATTAAATCTTAAAACAACGTTTACACGTGTAATGCCTCGCTTGCGCCAATAGAAATGATGCAATCAAGCAAGCCAGGAGTTTTGCAAGGGCTTTTTCAATTGCCATTTTTCGCTGTCGCCAGCGTATTGAAAAACTTGCGAATCTTTTGCATTATTATTATTATTATGTATTAAATTAGCAGTCGTGAAAAGATCTTTATTCTAAATATTTTTTAAAGGATTTAGGATTGATATAATAGTATTAATTTAAAATTTTCTTTTTAAATTTAATATTTGTTTTGAATGACGTGGTCATCTTGGTTGTTGCGTCTCAGCACTTTTTCATTCCTTTCTCTTTGTATTATGTCACCTCTTTGAGTCTTTTATATCTATTAAATCTAAAATTAATCAGTTTAGTGTTTATAAGTGATTCGTTTTCATTGATCAATTGGTTTTTTAAATTACCAAGAAACTCGAGAAATGTCTTTGGATTTACATTAAAGGTAAATAAAACAATTTCCTATCATTTATTTCCTAAATGGGTGGTGAGACAGAGACAGACTATAAATTAAAATGGCGCATTTTATATTTTTAATTTTAATTTCATGTATCATTAAACCAAAATATAGACAGTCTGTATGGCCTTAGATGTTAAAAAATACTTTTAAAAAAAATTAGATATGCAAAATTATTATTAATTAATTGTTTGGTTTATGACCCCTTTCAAAATTTTTTTTTGATATAAGGCGTTATTTCAAAGCCCAATCAGTCGGCTTTATTATATTTTATTATTATTATTATTATTATTATTATTACTTATTATTTTAATAGTATTATTTAATCATTAATTTTGTTTAAAAATAACAACCCTATTATTTCTATCTTTAGTGCATTTTCCCTAGAAGAAAAACGTTATATTCCAACCTTGATTTATACCGCTCACATTAATATTATCAATTCCGAGTTGTTTGCATTTAATAGGTCACTTATATAAGTGAAAGTTTTATGATTCAAATGTCATTGGCTGGGGGGCAACATTCGCCCATTTTCCTGGAAAAGTTTATTATTGTATTCTCTGTCTGTAAGTCCATATGTCTGTTCCCAATTTTTATTCGATTAGCAAGATTTTGATAAGCAGTAAAAATGGAATACAAATGTGAAAAAATTTTAAAATGGGTCCAAGGAAACAAGGCCGCCAAAATTTTGAAATTTTACCAAATAACACATTTTTTTATGTTAGATTCAGATACCATCATCAATAAATCTACACTTTTTTTTTTTAAATTGTCACGAGCGAAGCGATCAATTCCGGAGACTAACGCAGATTCAAGTTCGTTATGGCAATGCACCTTTCCATATTACCAGATGTTTCAAAATAAAATGATTGTAGGATTGCGCTAACTTTTCAGTAAAATATTAATTACCAATTGAAATTCACTTAATTAGACATTCAATTTAAATAATAGATGCTAACCCATGATGGATTCTTTTTTTCCCTTCATCCTTCGACGGTGCTCGAATTCTTCCATTCGAGTAGCTCTTTTTTCCCTTCGCCCTAATATTAATAATAATAATATTAAAACGCGTGACAAATAGCCTCCTAATGGATGCCTATGTAATATCTTGATAAATAGATCTCGGCTCGAGATTTTATGATGTTCCTCTCTCCCTCACTCTCTCTCTTGTGGTCCATCCACCCTCGAAACGGCTGCATCCCTCAAACATTCCATCCACTAGCAAGCATTAATGAAATCATTTACGGATGATATACAGGGCGGCCTTTGATTAGGACCATATGGCCATAAATTGCCGGATGGGGTGCTGCTAACCCTCAATAACCTCAAACCCCACAATATTCTTTTCTGTTTATTTATTTATTTAAATAATTTAAATTTACTTTTGAAGTTTAAGTTTATTCAGAATATTCAAAGAATTGAATTGAACTTAAGCTTTAACTAAATGAAAATAATATTATGTTAAAAACATTATTAAACTGTTTCTAAGTTGAAAATCAATACAAAAAGGAGTCTTTTTGACAAAAAAAATTTTAATTTGAAATTTCTTGAATTTAAAATTCTAGAAATTTCGATATTTTTAAAATTTCTCTAAACCCCTATTTAATTCCAGAAATTGAAGACAGCAGTTTATTAGAGAATAACTTGGAATTATAAGGTAGAGGAGCGAATGTCAGGTGGTACCCTAATATCGGACACCAAAGTTTTTAATTTGTAACCTAGTAAAAGTTATCAATACGACTTTCTAACTTTATAAAACAATGAATTTAATATTTTCGCAATGGACGTATTTTAGTTTAAAACTTTGGAATACCGAATTCTAGCTTATTAAAGTTGTGCTTGATGATATTCATTTTGTTAGGATTACATTTTAAATTTTGTATATTTTACTTTCTCATATGTAGAATAGGGATATAATGTACTGTAATCGTCCAAAAATTCAAATTCAAGTTTTTGATTGTTCTTGAAGTTTTTGACCTCCCTTAGTCCGAAAATACCATTTTTCTAATTATGTCTGTGTGTGCCTGCCTGTGTGTTTATTCGTTAACATGATAACTTGATGTCTTAATGTAGATCAACTAAATTTTACATATGTGCATTACAGAAAATCATACATTTCTAACAACTTTTGGTCTATTTCCAGTAGCCGGGAGTGATACTTTACCTGAAACGTTTTTCTAAAAATCGTGCTAACTCATCTATATTTTAATGTGTCGAGAGGAAGCCACTCCCGATTTATTATAAACTAGCTGCGAAGCCCCCCGCTATCGGTCGTTTTCGATTGTTTTTATATATTACCCCTTTCCCACCTTAGGGGTATTAGAGATGCCTTACCCTGACAGTATTTTTTTTTTCCAGATTGTAAGTTATATGTGTACCAAGTTTAGTTGAAATTGCTCCAGACGTCCTAGTTATACTCGACATATCTATACATACACACCCATCCGTTTATATATATATATATAATTCGGATGATATTCGGAACCTAGAGTTCGATAATTTTTTACGACAAACTGAATTTGAACCTGAACTCAGGAATCCAAAATCCACCAACCGGCAAATCAACTCATTCATTCCCCTCCCCCCGAGGCTGAGAGGTTAAAGATATTGGCATTGTCAATATTGATAACCTTAAAAGCCAAGGGATGTGAGTTCGGATCCCAGATAATCCTAAGAAATTGGATACCAAATGATCTAAATAAATATATCTGGGTCATTAAATTGTAAATAAATATATTATCTATTGTTTAATGCCTCAGGTACCAAAAAAACTAAAAAATAAAAATAAAACTCATTCATTTTTATTTCTTCATTTTATTTATTACGAGACTCCCTAATCTTTTTTTTTTTTTGAATTGAAGCTTTCCCTGTGATTTTCATTATTAAATACACAATGTTTTTGGTTTAACTGTGGTGTATTTACATAAAATATTTTTTAACCCTACACCGATGCTTGTCACAGAGATTTGGTTTGGCTATTGGATGTTCAGTAAAAAATGGAATTACACAAACGAATGTTTTTTAATAAAACGACTAATGAAAGTTAATTAATAATAATTAAAACTTATTGTAATGCTTTTTCGGTATCAGTGGCCATTTTTATTTAGGAGGTGCTCTTTTTAGTTTTTTCGATTTTCTCTTAAACTATTCTTTCAATATTGATTAAATTGACTGAACATATGATAAATAGAATAATCTTTAAAATGAATTAATCATTTTCCACCTGAAAATAGTGTGGGGCCTTCAATTTTAACTATCCCATAGCAAAGATAGGAAGACCAGTTGCCAAATATAAATATTTTTAATTCCTATGTTTCAAAATAAACGTAATTTAATTGCCATTTTATGGTAATTAATTTCATTTAGAGATATGTAAAAAGAGAGGGAGTCAGCTAGTAGGGTAGCCTCTATTGAAATAAAACTCCCAAAATGTGAAACGTTTCGGCTTTAATTAGATAATGCCATCATCAGTCACTAGAGAGAGTGGGCAGACAATGGAGTCTCTCTAATCTATGAACAGATTAATTTAATTTAATTTCTTTTTTATAATTTTAATAATTGATTAATACAAACGAAAAATTTCTAAAAAATAAAAGCTAAATAAAATTTTGAACAGGCCACCCCAATGCAAAAATCTGGTGTGATACTCGGGGCTCACCAGATTTTTATTATTTGGATTATTATATTAAAAAACTAAATTACCTATGGTAATAAGTTTATTTTATTCTGCAAAACAAAAATACAAATACAATGGCTTTTTTTTCGATGGTTCATTGTAATTCCGGTAAACTTAAAATTTGTTTGCCTTGCTCTTTTTTTTTTCCTTTCTAAAAATTCTAATAAGTAGCTATTTGTTTCCATGAGGGTAACTTACAAAGCCATTTAATGTTTCGCGAACCCTTCGTTTCATTTCCTGACGTTTTTTCCCTCTTTGGGATGCAGTTAATCCATTAAAGCTGAAGAAGAGAGAAAATGACTTCTCCCTATGCTGAGTTTTTTTTAGAAAAATACTAAACAATCACCATTCATGTTCCAACTACAGTAGGAAAGGATCCATGGAACAATTTTTTTTTTGAAGGGGATTTGATCCCTAGTGGGAAGTTGTTCCTTGTTTGAAATTTATTCAACTTTTTTGTTTGACCACTATAAAACACTACATCTTAAATAATATTACCAGCTCCAGTATCATAGCCAGAATTCTTGTTTGCGGAGGGGGCCTAAAATAAAATTTTTTTAGGAGTTAATTTTATATTTTTGTAAGTGGTTCCTATTAGAAATTTTATTTAAATTTATTTTTGTATTTTTTTTTTCTTATTTTTATTTGTTATAAATGTTAGCAATTTTTTTCATTTTGAAAGGGGAGCTAGCTGGCTGGATAAGGTACTTTTTTTTAATTCCGAAAATAGCTGGAACAGTTTAACTCTTAGGAATCATTGTCATTTTAATGAAAACTACAAAAATAAAAAATTGAGATAGTGTAAATAGAGACCGATTATCGTGCAGTAACAAGTTAGAAAGTGAAAAAATAATAATGCAAAATCCGACCATACTTATATTAGTTACCAATTAATTTAAATAAATAAGAACGGAGTCGAAATGTGTTTTAAGATGCCTAAAAGATTTAAAAAAAAAAATATCCGACTATATATATACATATACACCCTTAAAGGTGGGGGCGGAATTCATTTGTCAACAATACACTGCTTCAGGTTCTCATTTGCCCACTACTTTATTATTCAATGTATTAAAATTAATATTTAATATGTAAAGTATCAATTTTGAAAATAATTTTCCTTCCCATTGTATTTTTATCTTGATAATTTGATGAAAGCTCATCTCCTGTTGATAATTTGATCACTATTCTTTATTTACTATTATATATTTTTTGTTCCTTTATCTAGACAATAAAAATATTCATAATATAACTAAAAAATAGAATAAAAATGATTGCATTTAAATAATAATCATAAAAGCAATTGACAAAGATTATTATTATTTATTTTTTAGAGATAAATCATAATGATATATTTAGAGGCGAAAATAAAAAAAATCATTTCTTATCAGTATTAAAAAAAATTTCATTGTATCAAATGAACATTTATGCAATCCAAATTATAAAAATGTATAGATTGGATATTATCAAGGACAAAAACTACTGGTGAAATTCCTCTCTACTTATAAATACAAATCATTAAAATTATATAATTAGTAATAAGAAATATTTATTTAAGTTAAATTTGGCGCCGTTTTGGAAGGGCATTTTAAGAAAAATGTATTTCTTAGTTAGTCTGATTTTAACTATTTTCTCAAAAGTTGGCCTTGATTTCACATCGACTGCATGCTGGGTGCATAAGACGTAGCTTTCGTCAAGGTATGATGCTCTCTAAGTTTTTCGAGTAAGCATTTTGCCTCGGATGGCCGAACGTATTAAAAAGCGTTATAGCGGGGTTAAGTCAGGACAGCGAGTGTTTGTATATTATGATTGTATAATTGGTATCCAATTGATATAAATAAATTTTCATCGGACTGCCTGGGATCCGAACCCACACTAGGTTATCAACAATGACTATGTCAGTATCTTTAACCTCTTGACCACGCGGGTGGGGGGAGGGGGGGAGGGAGGTGTATATAAAAGATTGATTGTTTATCATTTTTATGTTAATTTATTTTATACGAAAGCGATTAATTCATGTTTTATGTTTTTGTTTATGCTATGGTATATGGTTATAAATCAATTCATTTATGCATTTATGTATTTTTATGAATTACGTCTTGAATCTTATGAAATTGTATTTATGAATGTATTTAAGAAATGCTATCTAAATATGTAAATAATACTATTTCTTTCATTTTTTATGTGGACTCATCCAAACTTAATTTATATGCCCACAAATTTATGTTCGCATCTTATATATTCTCTTTAATTGTTTTTGTTTTGGCTTCATGTTTCTCCTCAACTATTTGCTTTCACAAGCAAGAATGAACAAGCCAGTTTAACAGCCAGTTTATTTGTACCTCTTGTAATTGTAACTCTTCTTACTCACTTATGGATTTATCGATTTAATTTTTTTTTTCTTTCGACTTTTAGCCCGTTTATATTTATTTAAATTAAATGTGGAATCCAAATTTAAATAAATTTGATCACTTTGGTTAGGAAGCGAACCCTCGATCCTTTGAACGTGAAGTTAGACCTCTATCTCTTCTCCAAGAGAGGGTTTTCGATTAATTACTCTAGAGCAGACCTCGCGTTAAATCTCCCTAGAAATTAACATTAAACATGCTTTGTCAATTAGTCGAGTAGTCATTAGTCTATTTAATGAAACTTTAGTATTGAAGGTGTGGAGTGAGGAACGGAGGACTGGTAGTCACCAACCATTTCAGAGCTCTAACCTAAGTAGTCTATTACTACTCAATTTTCTTGGAGATTCTTTTATTAGTGACGGAGCAGCAGTTTGTCCAGCCCAGCACTAAAGTTATTTTGAATTGAGAATAATAAAAAAAAAATCTATTAGTTGATCTATCTTCCAACATGTAAAAACAAACGAATTTATACGCCCTATGGTATATTAAAACAAATAATAACTTCCTGATAAATTAATACAATCTATAAGTTTTTTGTTTTCCAAAAATTTCCTTTTAAATATTAAACAATAAAATACTAAAAAATAGATAAAAAATTTTGATTCTTGCGTAATCCCTTCTTTACCTGTATATCCAAAATATATGATTTAATCCTTCTTTATTGAATATATGAATGAATGAATGAGTGAATGCATATTTTTTTCTGTTATTGTCGTCATATATATTTTTATTCAAATTGTTCATGTTTGATGCCCTTTGTTTGCAACTCTTCTTTTGTGTTTGATAACCACAATCATTAATGGCTGGATAGATTTTTTTTATATATATTATTTCCTATTTTATTCGAGAATGAAATAATAACCTGATTTTTTTTATCCACTTGTTTCCTTTTATTTTTTTCATTTATTGTTTGTATACGTATATACGTGTATATATATTCAATTCATAAATAAAAAGTAAAAAAAAAAAATGATTTATTATTTAAAAAATTATTATATAATATTATATTGACAAGTGTTTTAGTCAAACGATTAACCCGAAGAATTCAATAATTAAATTTTAAATGAATAATATATAATAATAATAATAATAATACGTAGGGGTGATTAATAATTTTCGCACACGTCACTCTCACCGACGATCACAAAGGTTGGGTGGTGATTGAAGGGTTTTGTAGAGAGCAAAAGCGGCCAAAAAATCCCCGAAAGTAAAAAAAAAAAAAAAAGGGGGGGGGGAACAAATTATACTTGAGTTTGTGGATAGATAGATGGAGCAGACCAAGTGAGTGTAGAGGGGAGTTTGATTCATTTGGTCCATTGTGATGACGCCAAGAGTTGAGATGATATATGGAAAGGCCCTGGTTGGTTGAAATAAAAAAAAGGGATTCAAACAAGAAAGTACAATAATCCTTTTAATAAGAGAAATTAATTAAGTCATCGATGAATAATTAAATTTAGAACTACCTCGAGAAGTAGCAAAATTCAATTTTTTAAGTTATTTTTATTTATTGAAAAAGGAATATTTTGAGCCAAAAGAAGAGAATAACACTACCCACACTCTGATTGAAAATTTAATAATTATTTAATTAAAGCCGAAACATTTCACATTTTGGATGATTTATTTCGATAGAAGCTACCCTATTTGCTGAGTTCCTCTCCTGTCACACATTTTCTATTTATACATTTATTTCTCTACTAAATTATCTCTTCGTACCAAAGTTATTCACTTTGGTTAAGGTTTTTTAATGTTTTCTTAGTCATTTATATAAAAAAAGTTTTTTTTTTCTTTCTAATACAATTTTAACCCTTTTGTAAATTTTTTTATCCGATTTATTATATAATATAATTTCACTAAGAAAATTGGTCGGAAGACCAGTAAAAATAATTTCTTTTAGATGGTTTTTTCCTCCCGTTTGTTACCGCCCCCTTACCCGAAAGTCTTCTGGTAGTTGACAAACTTGAGTTATTTGATTAGTGAAACTATTAAATTTAAAATCAGTGACCCAGAAATAAAAATCGGATTATATCCTCCCCCACTCTCAATC
>JAAAKE020011973.1:0-10812 GCA_010014785.2 Anisolabis maritima
TTTTTTATAAATTTACAAAATTAATAAATAAATTGCCTATTTATTTATGCGCAATGAAAATGTTTATATAAAGAAATTTTATTTTTATGATAGTGGAACAATGAACCTACTATCCCTCTCAAATATAATTGAACATGTATTTTTTGTTTCCTTCTAATGGATAATTAAAAGAGCTACTTGAAATACGATATCATCAATTTTCTTGATGTTTTTCCTATTATTTAATTTTCGTATTTCATGTAGCTCTTCTAATTATCCATTAAGACGAGACAAAAAAAATACATGTTCAATTATATTTGATTGGGATAATAAGTACATTGTTCCACTATCATAAAAATTAAATTTCTTTATATAAACATTTTCATTATGGATAAATAAATAGACAATTTATTTTAAATTTATTTATTAATTTATATATAAAATATATATATATATATACTCATAATATGTATAATCCATATAAAATTCACACTCCGGGGCTCATATAGATGGACGACGAGTTCAAATCTTCAGATCCCTTTATGCTAGTCCTCATCAAGGGTTAGGCTCTGCGACGGGACGGTTTGTTCCTTCTTTTAATCTCATCTTTTCGAAATGTCAAAGATATTAGATAAAACAACATATATGGGGGGGAGGGGGGGGAGGGTTTAAGTTATAATATTTTTTTGCAGATAGCACTGAATATAATATAATGAATTTATATATATAACTATTTGAAGTCCCCAATTCCTTTTCTTCCTGGTTACATGTGACCACTGGTCATTATAGGTCCGCTGAATCTTATGCCTCCATATACAAAAAAAAAAAAAAAATATTTCTATTGTTCTAATGATGACTTTTGAATCCTCCTTCAGCAACTCAATGTATTTTATTTTTCTCGTTCACCCCCTAATTTATCCCCACTCACAACCCGTTTCCCCTCTCGGAAATAATTTTTTCTCGAAAAGAAAAATTCTTCGAATATTAGGAGTAAATCTCAGTGGTACACTTTAGTACCCCAGTTAATATCTCAACCCCCCCCCCCCCCCCGAACCCTTATTTACCTATTGAAATAGAGAATATTAAAAAGCTGATAATAGTTTTAGTAGACAAACTCTCTTCTTTACCCAACCTTTCAATTTTGTCATTTGACAAGCGGATAGTATCAATATAGTATGAAATATACTAGCAGCATATTATAAATATTTCTTTTCAATACAGTTAATAACCTAATACCAGAAATAAAAAAAAAAAAAAAGCAAAAGACAACGTATTTGACCCTTAATAACTAGGTCCTTGTCAGTGTTCTCGTTTTTCGAAATATAAATGCCAATGTCCTTGACCAACTACATTTTACACAGTAGACAACTCTTGGTTAGATCTTTATTATTGTATAAGAAGAAGATGATGCTGTTTGGTCTCATTATGACACCGTAACACTCAGCTTTCCTTATCATCGATAAGAGAAAGTTGTGAGATGTGCATCTAATCACACCATATTTTCTATTATTAAGAAAAAACGGGATCGGTCGGACACACCTATAAAAATTAAATTTTTTGTAATAAATATTTATATATTCTTCTTGGTAGAAAATTTAAAAAAAATAACCGTAATAAATAAACGGTAATCAAGATATACAGAAGAGAGGAGAAGGAGAGGCTGTCACCTGCAGGCTAATGATATCTGTCAAATATCTGTAAACAAAACGGATCCATTCATTCAGCCTCTCTCGCTCGCTCACTCTAATTATAGACTCATTTAATAGAAAAAGAAACCGTTTTATTTTAGGGAACAACAATTTGCAGAGTACTGTTGGTCGGGGACGGGGATGTCGTTTGTCTCGCTTATTAAAGGCCCTAATTTATTAAACGTGATAAAAAAATGATAATAATTACAGGTTGGACATTAATGTTATATAAACATTTAATTGAAAGATTATGCATTTCATTCATGCCAAGAGCGAGAGACTCATAAGCGCAGGCGTGACAAAAGGGAGATTTTGTTAAGTTCATTTTTTTAATGACAAAATTTTATAACTTCTCTCTCTCTCTCTCTCTCTATTGCTACATGGTCTACATCGCGTTTATTAAACACCTTTATTTAATTTACTTTGTCTCTCTCTCTACCTTACTTGGACAACATCATGTAGTCGATTTTTAAAACACTCCCTAATGAGCTTAGAAATATAAAATTTTATATAAGCTTAGTTCTGATGACAATACATTACAAATATTGACCCATTTACAGGAATACTACATTTGAAGTTCAAACTTGAAAAATCAAAATCTCTCTTAACTCTTATCATACATGTCCTATTCAGTTTTGTTTGAAAATTTTTTTTATCTCTTACAAAAATCTTATTTAAAGAGAAATAAAAATTTCATAAATCAGAATTTGTGAATCTAACGCCTCTAGTGGCCAGTCAAGCTCTTTGTTTTAATTCATACTTATGTTGAAAAAAATAATAAATAAGGCTAATTCGTGAGTATTACATAAATAATGCAAATGATAATGTGAAATTGATGTTTACATGACCTTATGTTCAGAGAGAGAAAAGAGGCTTTGACAAGTATTTCGAAAAACAACTAAGGAGGTTAGGTTAAGCGAACACAGAGGCAGAGGCCACATTCTTGAGATTCATCAACGATACGATAATGCCCCTATCTAAAAAAAGCTCTTGCTTCATGATCGCCTCTGCCCCTTCGGGCAAAGGTAGAGGTCTCACTTCACTTTTCAAAGGTCAGGGATTTGCTTCTCGCTCTAAGCTAGGAAAATTTATTTAAATTCTATTGGCTACCAATTAATGGTCACATATACCGAAAAATTCTTAGAAATAAAAATAAATTCAAAATGGAAATTTAAAAATATTTATATTTTAGGTTAGAATTTGAAGTTTTTATTCGAAGAAATGAAAGCTCGTAAGCTTGAAGCTTTAAATGATTAAAAATAACTAATCTTTAACTTTAATAAAATAAAAAATTGTTTATTTTGCAAAAAAATTATATTAATGAATGATTATTAATTAAATGAATGAGTTCCTTTAGCTAAAAATAATTTCGGAATAATTAATTGACATAATTCTTCGAGCACATTTATTTATATTTTATTTTTAGAAAGGCAAGAATGTGCTTAGCAAATTATTTTTATTTTTACTACGATTTATTTATTAATCTATGTCATGAGTTAAAGTCACAATAGTTATTCAGACTTGAAAGGAAGTTCTCAAGAAATTTAATTTGAATAAATGATAAAGTATGATTATTCATAACTGAATAAATTTTTATAAAAAAAAGGCCGTGCACGTTTTTTGAAGTTGGATTATTTTTCGAAATAATCTTTAAGATTTTAAAATCACTTAAAAGAAAAATATACACTCTACATCTCAAAAAAAAAAAAAAATTAATCAAAAAAATCGGCGAAATAAAAAAAAAACTAACATTTATAAATGTATTTTATTCTAATAAAAATTAATTAAATCTTTAAAATTTTGTTTAATAATAATAAAATAAAAATAATTCAATAATCTAAAATTTATTTACTTTACTCCAATAATTAATTTTATTTAAATGAAAAATGCATTTCCATTTAGATCTATATTTATTTTATTAGTGAATTAAATTGCTTATGTATATATATGAACCAACAAATAAATTAGACGAGGGTAAATATTGGATACAGGAAAAATATCATGCCATCGGTTCCTACCAAATTGAATAGAATTCCTTTGAATTAATAATAAAGGAAATAAACAATTTTTGATTATTATTTTATTAATCCAAATCCAATTATACCATAAATAATATCCAGGTATGTGTCTATATTTAAAATATTTTTATTTCCTAATATTAAAAAAGAAAAGTATAATTGTTAAAAAGAAATTCAGAGCTACAATTTCATATTTAATTTGACTTGTGTGAAAGCAATTGAATACAAACAAGTAAATAACTAGCAATAAAATAATCTTTTACCACCACCACCACAACCAACAACATCAACAACAACATCGCTTATTATTATTTCTACTTTCGCATAACTTTTTCTTAAGAGGGCAGTGGATCTTAACCTCTCTTTGATATTTATTATGTGTATTTATTTCAATTGAATAAAAAAAAATAATAAGAGAGCATACAATTTCCTAATCTTTTCTCTTTTTCTAGAAGAAATATTTATATAGCGATGACACACTTAAAAAATAAGGTAATACTTTTATCTCTTATTACCGATACCGATCGTGAATTTGCTTACTTGCGTCAGAAAACCCATCAATTCTTGACAATGAAAGCCGGAATTTTTGCCAATTTTATTTTCTCATACTATTATATATAATAGTATGGTGATCATGAAAAACCCTTTCTTTTCAATTCAAAAATTTAAAAAAATCTTAATGTGCCTGTATGCGATTCAGCTTCTTTTTTTTTATTAGCTTAAATCTCTGGAACTATCGAAAAAGGATGAACGTTGAAAAACCTTGAAACTCTGAAATTGTATTTTATCTTTTTTCTTTTTTAAATGTAATTAATAAAAAGATTAACCTAAAACTTTAATTAAAAAAAATAAACAACAAGGTGGCAACACTTTCCCACAATTTTTACCCATTGTTAACCATATTCTATATGTATATGAGATGGCCGCTCTTCAGCCCTATCAAGCAAGTCATGTGCCGTTGATTGTTATGGTTTTTTTTTTAGGTTATGTAGAATAAATAAATATTTTTTCATTAATTGAATTTAAAATACTATATTGGCTACCAATTAATATAAATAAATAAGGATGGAGTTTAGGAGGCTTCAGATGCCGAAAAATTTAATTTAAAAAGAAAAAAGTCAAAGGGATTAAATAAAATTCAGACGTTTTCTCTGCGTATTATCTTATATCCAATTTGTTTTTTTTTTTTTTTTTTTTTTTTTTTTAGAATAAATCCGCTTCCACTTGTTATGAAAATTGGTCTAGGGCTGGAAAGAAACGCTTCAATTATTATTACAGAGTTTCTAAAGATTTCGTCTTGCGGATGCTGAGAAAATCGTGATGCGCGATAAATTTTTTTTTGGGGGGCTTTATACCGCTCCCTGTGACCGATTCGCTTCAAATTTTAATAACTTCTTTGCTACTCCTAGAGCTTTAAATTTATTAAGTATCATCCTTTTGCGTTGAGTGGTTTCAGGGATCTGTCAAATAAGTATAAGTTACACACACCTATATACATTAAGATTTGTTTTGCATTTTTGAGGTTCTTTTGATCTGAAACGTTAAGATATTTTAAAAAATTGGGGGGTCCAATATTTCATGATCATAATACTTTACTCCTTACTATTATATATAATAGTGTGAGAAAGTAAAATAACAATAAAAATAAACATGACTTGCATACTCTACATTGCAGTCCCATTTCATATTCCCAAAATGTTTGGTATGGTTATGAAGAGAGAAAAAGTTTTAGCAATTTCGTAGTCTATTTTTAACGTTACCAAACCCAAAAAACGAGGTGGGGTATGTTTGTGATTTTCTTTGTTTCGCGTTATCAATCAAAATTAATAATCTTCACGTGATAAGTGGCTGTCCATTGATCAGAAATATGTTAAAGGATAGGAAGTCAGTCAGTAGGGAAGCCGCTATCGAAATAAAACTCTCATCATGTGAAGCGTTTGGGTTTTAATTAAATAACGCCATTATCGGTCAATATAGAGTGTTCTAGTCACTGATGATTAAATTATAATGGATTTTGTAAATTAAAAAAAACAAAAATCTAATTTCTATTCTTTTTTTCCAAATTATGATTTTATTTTATATTTATTTTGTTTTATATTGAAATTTTAATTTAGTTATTTTTTTTTTTTATTTATTTATTAAAATATTTGTTTGTTCAATCTATATTTCAATTTTCTTTTTTATTAAAAGTTTAATTACATTTTTTATCAAAAGAATAGTAAAATAGAATAGAAAATAAATTATCCATTCTCTCTTTAATTTATTGTACTTATAAATTATTTTATTTTATTAATTGCCACCTCCATGGCTATTTGTTCCACATTATGAATATTGTTTGCCATAATAGAAATCCCATTTTCACTCAGACATCTTGTGGCGACCACGAGTTACCCGAGCCAAGTCTGGCATTTCTCTATAGTACTCGCCCCATCAAGCGATCAAACTCCAGACCAATTTAAATGCCGTTTAATTTTCGGCCAATTTTATCTCAGGTAACTCGTGGTCGCCCTCTCACTTACTCGCCAGATGGGTGCCCCTAGATGACCGCTTCTCTCAATGTCGATTTTATTCTTTCGTTTGGTTTTAAAATTAAAAGTTTGATACATGAATATATATATTTTTATAAACTTCTATTTTATTTTTTAGCATTGAAAAGTTTTAATTAAATTTTTGTTTAGTAACTTAGCATTAAATAAATTTACATATTTATTAATTCTCTCTTTGATAAAAATAAATGTTATTGTTAGGTGTCTAAGTGTTCATGACCTCTTCGCCGGCTTTTATTGTAATTGATCAATGATTAATTATCAACTAATGCTGTAAAAAATTAAATATTCTAAATAATTGAAAATACACTTGTGTGCGAAATATAGAGGCATTTGAACTATTGGAGAAATGACTGAAAAATTTGTCCTTACAAACCACAATTCTGAGTTAATTTAATTCAATTTTTAACAAAATTTTTAAGAAATTTTTATTTATATTCATTTTTTTTTTAAATATAAATTTGCTTTTTCAATTTTTTCACCTTATTTTATATAATATATATTATAGAGAAATCTTCAGATTTTGAGAAACCAATAGAAACAATAGGAGAAATGGTTGCCATGGTTTCGAAAGTATTGCGATTGCAAAAAAATTGGTGTTGAAATTTCAACGGAAATGCACGTTTTGAGAGGCCCTGAGTCTAAAACATTTATAACTTAAACTTAAAAATGAAAAATGAATTTGATAATTATGCTAGGTGCTCAAGTCGGATGGCCCACGAGGTTTTGAATAAAATCGGCCAAAGAGACACTTTCCAAATGTGCATTTTTAGTTTTTTCGATTTACACAAAACCGGCTCCAAACATTTTGATTAAATTAACTGAACTTATAATAAATTAGATGTATTTAAGATGTATTAATTAATCATTTTCTACCTCAAAAGATGCCTTTATTTTGAGATTGGAGAAACTTATAGAAAAGATAGGAAAAATGATTGCCGTGGTATTAAAATATAAATATTTTTCTTTTTTTAAGGCGTCGGAGGCCGTCCTTATTTATTTATACTAATTGGTACCCAATATAATATAAAGAAATTTTTGTCGCTCAGAACTGGAAGCGTTCCACTAACCTTTGATACCTGAGGCGAGACCTCTACCTCTGCAAAAAGAACAAGGCACCCTATGTTTGATAACAAACGAACAATTTTGTTTTTTTATTTATGAATATTGCTCTCAGGCTAAATGAGTAATCGAAAAATTGTTGGCACCACTATTTACTTATTGGATTCTGATATATTCTCGGAAAGAAAAAATATGTATACCCAAAAAAAAAAATCTGGTCTCATAGCACATCACATTCTCTTATTTAATCAGGTAAGAGAAAGACTTAGTCACAACAGATTGTTATATAAAATATATTTATAGTTCCCCGATTGGATTTTTTCATTTGAACTTTTTTTTATTTAACCAACCTAGTATTAATTTGTCAGTCCCCATTTTTTTGTTTAAACAAAAATTTTGAAGTTATGGTTTTTAAACAAATAAAGAAAATAAAACGACACACAAAGAGAGCAATTTCTGAATTCATTTTGAAACCCATAACATGTATTTAATTTATCAGACAAAATTCACATTCTCTCTGTCTAAATGCCAAATTTCATTCTTGCTAAAAATAAAATCCTATCTTTGTGAATGAACCCTGTTAAGATTCAACTTTTGAAAGGATACTTCTTGCGAAGCTCGGCCTACTACTGTCTAGTGGGAACAATTGATTTTAATTAAAAATTTCACTAGGAACTGACAAAATAGGAAGATAATGAAGAAAAAGAATAACATTATTTGTTGAGAGATTAAATTTAAATTTGTCTACTTCAAATAATAATAATAAATTTGATTAAAGATAATTAAATTACGTACCATATCTGAAAAAATAAAAAAAAAAAAAGCTCTTTTGTTCTCTAACTGTGACTAAAGAGACACTTTGTGAGTATCGTTAATTAAAACTTGAAATAATTTATTAATTTTAATTACTTATTTAATTACGAAAAAAAAAGAACTTTGCTAAATCCAATTATAAATTTTTCGCTAAATTACTGTATTTATAAAAAGAAAAAAATTCTAAAAAAAAAACTTCCTTAATACAACAATTAAAATAACAGACAAACAGCACTCTCAGTGAATTTCGAGGGAACTAGCTAATAATAATAAAGAATTAATATAAATTAATAATATTTAATATAATTTTTATTTAAAATTGATATGTCGTTTTTATAGATAAGAAAAAATGCCCCCCCCCCTTCGTGGTGTAAAGGTCAGTGGTTCCAAAAATTTATTTAAATTATATTGGCTACGAATTAATTTAAATATACGTGGACGAAGTCTATAAAGCCTAGAGACTTAATAATAAAAAAAGATAAGAACATTTCATTTTTCATTTCAACAAAAAGTAAATTAAATACATAGACATTTTAAAGAACCATTCATAGCATCTATATATGTGGCCAATCCTTCAAAATTAATTAATCTTCTTGACATTCAGTTTCAGTTTTAAACTTAATAAATACATATCTTTCTTATTCAGAACCTTATAAATATTTCTCTAATATGGGGTTAGGAGAAGCTCCAAATTTAAAATGATTGCAATAATACAATAAATATACATATATTTAACAGCTCTAAAGATGGCATTAAACAAAGCCGAAATGTTAGCTGTTTAAAATTTAATTACTAAAGAAAAAAAACTGTTTGGATTTTTTCTTCCTGATAAACTAACTTAAATCCATAATAAAACTCCTAAACTAAAATTTTATATATAAAAATATAATGTGACTAACCGTATACAGACAACTTTCTCTTACCTAGAAAAGAGAAAGTAATGTGATATGCTACCACACCAGATTTTTTGTGTCGACATGTGAATTCGGGTTTAAGCCATATGTAATATTTTGGTAGCTTGATATCATTTTCTTATGCTTTTCTGTAACTTGCTTCACGATTGTTTACTTTTAACTTTCTCTTATCTATATATGAAATATCGAGTGAGAAAGTATTGCTATAGTCAAAACAATCGATGTTGGTGAACAAAATTTCTCAAAAACGAAAAAACATATGAGGCTGAAATTTTATATTTAAGCTAGGTACCCTCGTCGCCTGCACCTCGAACTTTTTGAATAAAGAATACTAGTACATTACTAATGTACACTTTTAGTTTTTTTTTTGATATTCTCAAAATTCGCTCTAAAAATTCATATATCATTTACTTATTAGATGATCTTTAACATTAACCCTTAACCCTCTCAAAATTGTCTAGAGCTCTCTTTATTATATTTATTCTTTATTTTTATAATTCTAATTGTTGATTAAGCAAATTATAAAATAAATTTTTTTAAATCTTTTTTCAAATAAAGGAATATTTACATCAAATAAAAAATTGACCATTGAGAAAGCGCCCGCTAGGTTGGAATGTTAAAAACAAACGCATATTAACCCGTTCCCAATACAAGGCAAACATTTCTTAAATATTTTAAATATATAGATATAGGAGAAAAATAAACACTAGTAAAATTATATTATCTTATTATTTGTTTTGTTTCAAATAGGTTAAAGAAGCAATGACATAATGAGTGAGAGCAGCATTACTATTTACTTAGAGAGAGAGAGAGAGAGAGAGAAAACTAATATTAAAATTTGATTTCTCATTTTTGCTAATTGTCTCTTATACAAAGGTAATCGTAATAATTTTTACGATTATGTCTTTAGAAGTGAAAAAAATAAAAATTATTGATGTTTTCATTCGAAGTTTTGTCCATAACTGACCAGGTCTCTTTCACATACGAAATGAAATATTAAAAAATATTATTTTGCAATGAATCTTATCGAATTGTAAAAATCCCCCAAGAACTCCAATGGGAACTTGAATATTTTACATTTATATATATATTTAAATAATCTCTAATAATAATATTTAACTCTAGTTTTTATTTTAAAAAAAAAAAAGGTTACAAAAATGCATTGCGACGTAATTTCTTTCGTTTCTCGTTTTTCGATAATCGGTAATCGTTAACTTCTCACTTTTTTAGAATAAATCAAATTAAGCTCAAAGGCACGGTCTTTTGTTTTAATCAAGGCCACTCCAGCGTTATAATGATTGCGTCTTCCATATAAAACCTACTAAAAACTACTATATTTTTGTTTGTCTCCGTGGATTTCAAATATATTGACATTATTTACTTTTTTCCTTTCCAACAAATATATATTCTACATCACTTTAATTCTGTGTAAATGGGGTTTGAGTCTCTTTAACTTTTATTGTTGTTTGTTATTTATTCTTTTTATAAAATCCCTCTAAGTTTTTTCATTTTTGATCATATAATTAAGTATATTTATTTTATTATGTGTCACGTGGGACAATTTTTTTTTCAAATGTAACCCACCGAAATCAAAAGGTTTGACATCTCTGTGTTTAATTAAATAAATAGAAGAGCAGAAAGATTTTTTTAAAATTTCTAAATTCACCTGCTAATATTTAATTTTCCTTTAAAAACTGACATTATAGCAGTGTTTTTTTTTTTTTTTTTAATAGAAAAAAACAGGTTTTCAAAAATTTTGGTCAAATTTTTTATTGGTATTGCCAAATCGTAA
>JAAAKE020011984.1:0-10811 GCA_010014785.2 Anisolabis maritima
TTATTAATTAGTACTATTGGTAATCTTCAAAGCCAAGGGGAGTGGGTTCGGATCTCAGGTAGGATGAAAATTTATTTAAATCAATTAGATACCAATTGATGTAAATAAATTTGCCTGGATCATTTGTATCGTAAAAAAAAGTTATATATATATATTTTAATATCTCTAAGACCTCAAATGCTGAAAAGACAAAAAAAAAATTAAAATTATTTGCTCTTTATTTCTTAATAGATAGAAACCGCTTAGGAAATGGCCAACATGTTAATCGCTTTTGATCGAGGATAGCGTCCACGAATTATCCGATCTAAGGCTAACATTCCTTCAGCTTCGTTTATGTTCGGCATAAGTTATACGACGGGCCATCTTGTCCTCTCTCTTTTTTTCTAGTTCATATCTTTATTATAGTGAAATATATTATAATACCGAGCACTCAAAAAAAACGGACGATTTCTTTGGATCCTCACGTTTTTCTATTTGATCAAATGTGAATAGCGATATTTAGCTTTTTCTTTCTCTGCAATAAAATAATATTCATTTGAAATACGTTTTACTGTTTATCTAAATTTCTAAAAACCATTTAAATATGTAGTAATTATTAGAGTAAACTGAACTAGCAAATGAAATTTTAGTGAATATTGATTTTAATTTTCGTTAATTGTTCACATACACAGGCTTCAGAAATAAATATAATTTAAACTTAAATTCTCTTTTATATTTTATTAAAAAAAAAAAAAAAAGTATCCAATAAAAACAATCTTGATAGCTAAGTTTTTCAAATGTCCCTTTGTTTTATTTACATTTACGAACATATTTATTCATTCCGTCCATTCACCGTCACACACACAACGGGCGCACGCATTGTGCAAATAATCTGCATTCTCACTAACCACCAACTCATGATCTCAACCAAATATATTTATTTACTTGAAATTTGTTATTCTAATAAAATCTAATGATTTTAATAAGTAGCTTTTTTACAAGGACACGATCCAAAGGTATAATGATATCCAGGGTCCTTTTCCAAAAAATATCAGATTTGTCCCCCAATTCTTTAATGTCCGATTAATAGAAATTGATTAATAATCAGGCAGTTTATTTATTTATTTATTTATTTTTGTTGGTTTTGCGAATGTATTTCGCTGTATAATGCTTGTTGGCTGTGTACGATTTTTCTGTTCCTTTCATGATGTAAGTCCTAGTCATTAATCGGTCTCGTTGCCTGTTGAATTTGTTGAATCTATGTGTGTGGTGTGTAAGAAACTTTGTGATGAACTTTAATGTATTTTTTAAGTGCTTACGTTCACATAAGCTGGTTAAACTGTTAAGTCCATTTAAAAAAAATAAATAGCTTTCAATAAGTATTATAATAAATTCATTTTGATTTATAAAATCCTGATATAAGATATTAAGAAAGTTTATATGATATACAGTATTTATTTATTAATCGCTAAACGGTTATTTTTATTTATTTATTTATTTTTATACTGGTTTTTGATGACGGTCAAATAAAATTGCTAATTCTTGGGCAGAAATAAATTTATTAGAATATGATTATTGTTGGATATTTCCGGGATTATTAATAACTCTCCTTCATCAGCGGGCTAAAAATAATAGATTTTAATTAGGGAGAGTTACAAAAAAAAAAAAATTAGAAACATTTTTTATAACAATATTTGTTCTCTACACATTATTATTTAATACTGAATATTTTAATGATGAATTTTTAGTACTGTTTAGTTTTTTTTAAGTCTTTTTCAACATCTGCCATTTAGACTCCGCTCTTATTTATTATATTAATTGGTAGCCAATATAATATAAATAAATTTTTGAGGTGAAGAGGAAATAGTCGGACAGCAAAACAAAAATTCCTATAAAAAAACGAGATGATTCGGACAAAATTTATTCATCCATTTTCGATGTTTCTGATTGGGAGAGAGTTGAGTCCATAGATCCATACATGATCTTACCATGACTATGTATTCGATTATTGAATATGAATATAGTGATTTTTTAATATTGTAAAAATTTTTAAAATAAATTTGTTGTTGTTAGTTCGAATAAATGATATATTTTTGTCGTACGAGAAGCAAGACCTCTACCTCTGCACCAAGGACAAGTTGTATTTAATTAATGAGATTTTTTTATTTGGACGCACCTTCTCTAGTTTCTTTGTTGCATTTTCCTCCTCCATTCGCCACCTTGCGTATTCATTTCTTCCTCTCCTCTCTTAGTCAGATGAGAAGGGTTTGATCTATGGCAAACCCCAACGCCAAAAGGAGCTTTTGCTATAAAAATCCTCCAAAATAGAAGGTAAATAAACACTAGATTGTTTAATATTTAATATATTTTGTTTTCTAACATATGAATAATATATATATATATATATAACTTTTTTAATGGAGCCAAGAAAATTTTTTTAAATTCTAATCTATTTTGGAGATGATTCTTCATTCATGATATGATCCACTTTTACGACACCAACTCGCGTACTTTAACATGGAAAATATAAGTTATTTTTTCATCCCGTTTTTATTTTTCCCAAGAATACAACTTTAATTGTCTTCTATTCCTTTTATTAAGATGATAATACAACAAGATTCCATTTTATAAGAAAATAAAATTAATGTATGTAAATGTGTGTGTGGTCTAATCACTCCATCATTCACCTGGCTTAGAAATAATCCTTCCCCTTCCCACTTACACCTGATGGAAACTTATACCTTGTATTATATCTCTATTGAGCAAGGAGGATTTTGCCAAGACTCTTAGGTAATTGTAGCTGATTAATTCTTGTTGATGTGTTCCATCAGCGTAGCTTAAGCCAAATCTTTTCTTATTTTTATTATTGAATAGAAAAAATAAGAGAGCATAATCTTCTTTTTGGCTTATCTAAAAAAATTGTTGAATCATTTATAATTTTTTTTTTTTTTTTGCTTTATAAAAATAAATTGATATTTAAAATTATTTTGGGACCTTAAAACAACTCATTCGTCATCAAAAATCTTGTGGTTCATTTTACCTTAAAGACAAGTTGGTTGCTATCTCTAGAAAAAAAAATTCCGAAATACTTAATTATATATATATATATATATATTATATATTAAGCTGTTCCGGAATATAATTAATTAATATATTGAACATTTATGTATTTAATATCCGTGACGGAGAGACATAAAGAGGGCAGGGCACAAGTCTAATATTATTAATTAACCCTCCGACACTCCTTCCCAGTATGTTTTGCCACCCTTGACTGGCCACCTGTAATATTAATAGAAATTTATTTATTCTTACAAGAGCGGATCTTGAAGGTTTTATAGGGATTTATAAAAATTTTTTTAATGATTAACTTCATCTCTTTTAGTTGTTTTTTTTTTAATAATTAATTTTTCGGTTTTTGTTCATAAGATGCTTTTTATTTAAAATTGGCAGAGATGATACTTCACTGGTTCGCTTCCCGTTCTGAGCAATAAAATTGATATTGGCTATCAATTAATTTAAATACATCTGGGTCTAATTGGCCGCAGATGCCGAAAAAAAAAAACAGTCAAAAATTTATCATTGTGGCTTGTATGCACTATTCTTCAATTACTAGATAATTTTAAGGACAAATTGGGAGCTGTCATTAGGTGTTTCTCATTTTACTTGATTAAATGAATGGTCTAATGAAATAAATGAATAACTCTAAATTAAAGTGAAATACGCATTTTCTCATAATATTTATATTGCAAATGCTCTAACAACTTTCTAGTTTTAGGGCCGAGATTGACACGCATTGCATCACGAAAATTTTTTAAATTTTTAGAAAAAGCTTGTAAGGCCGCGAGGGATTTTTGAACTTTTAAAAATAAATAATCAGTCATAACTCAAAAACCGACATGAGATGTTTCTAGTTCAATTAAAAAAATAAGTTGCGTGCCGAGTGCCTTTCATAGATTAATAAACCTTGAAAATGTTGGCTTTAATTTTCATAGTTAATGATAATCGAATTCATAATTTAAATAACGTAAAGAAAAGGAAAGAGAAGAGTCTCATTTATCAATTGTCCTTTCTTTGTCTTTTTCAGTTTCCTTGCCTATCTTATTCTCCTCTCTTTCTCTCTCTCTCTCTCTCTCTCTCACTTTCTGTTGCTTGGTTGGTGTATCGATCGACAGGCATTGCCTTCCACAGCGCCCTTTCTCTCTCTCTCTTCATTCCCTCTCTGTTTCTCTCTCTTTCTCTCTTATTGCACAGATGGAGTGCGTTTGGACGGTTCCATTTAGGCCTTGCAAGGCGCCGCCAATATAGGACGAGCAAACCACCCCCACCCTTACCCACCCACCACTGGCTTTTCCCCCTTCTCTGATCCTTAACACTTTTTATCAGACAAGCAGAATTCTCATTAAAAAAAAAAGAACAAAAAAGTTCAATAATGTTCAAATTAATATTTATATATATTTTCCGCGTTTTATAATAAATTTCTTTTTTATGCGTTATTACTTTAATGAATGTTGTCAAATCGGATTTCTGGAACTAGTGTATTAAGGGGAAGGAGGAAGGACAAGCTATCTCCTTGCAATAAATATATACTGGTATATACAAATATTGACATTATGATAATGATATGTAGTTATAGTTGACATAAATAGGGAAAGTATTATATTTATTGAAAATAAACATGTCATAAATGAAATAAATTGACATAAGTAAACTGCCAATTTCTTTATATGAATTTGCACCAAATCTTCATTAAATTGGAACATTTACGTCTGAAATAAGAAAAATTCCGTTCAACCGAATTTGCTCTACATTAGTTCACAGACACATAATGTTTCATGTTCCAAATAGTCTAATTCGTGGTCATCTGTAAAATAATATATTTTTTCTCTGTTTTGGTTTTTGACGAATCTTCAAGGAAATCCTCTTCAATTTTTTCACTTGTTAACTTTGAAGATTTTTAGGTATTACATCCAAGTTTTTTATTTTATTTAGTATTTATTAAGCCTCTGCCTCCGTTAACATTCTCAACAATTCAACAATAAATTACAAGTTAAATAGTTTTCGCAACCTACTCATATGAATTTGATATTCAATTTATGCCTCGAATCGGACTTAACCCTTCATAGTTTATCGCAAAACTATACTCACAAAAAATCTATTAATAATTTATTATTGTTATTTGATTTTTATAATTTTTTAGTTTTTATAAACATAATAATAATAATATCTGAACACAGATCTTCTCTCACATAATAATAAACAATATCTCTTAAATGGGATAACGTATCCTAAAAAGATCACTAGACAGCCAGTATTTATAGACTAATCTGTACCAAATTAGGAGTGTGGAGTTCAAATATGAAATTGCATAAAAATCCACTCAACCAAAATTTGGTCTAAACAGAATAAAATACTTTCTCACTATATATTTCATAAATAGGCAAAAGAAAGTAAAAATAGAGATTGGTGTTACAAGAATACTAGAAACCTGCACTCCTTTAAATAAGAGAAGGTTAGTAAAAAAGGAAAACTCAAAGGTCTATGAAGGCCTAAATTTTTTCCCAATTTTATTTATTAAATCGATCTCCCTTTTATTATTAATTAAAAAAAGTAACTTTAACGTTGATGTTGAAAATCGAAAAAATCTATTCTAGCCTATAAGATGATAGATTTATACTATTCCTAATTATATAGGTAAATAAGACAAAAGTTTCAAAAGTAAAATGTAAAAATGCATTTCTATTAATTACAAATATATATGAAGGTCAAATAAAAAATACAAATAGCCTCTATCGTATCGTCTATTCTCCAAAAGAGAAACACATGTTGATATTATCATCAAGTTAATTCTCGTGGAAGATCACTTTATTAAATTAAAAATATTCTTATTTAATGTCATTCTCGTATAATATAATGAAGTAATTTTTTTCTGTTTTGAAAAATTTTACAAAATGTCTTGTTTTATTATGGCAGAGGAAGGCCCTCTCTCCTAAATAGATGCGAGCCTCTCCTCTTAACGTTAACTTAACCCAGAGTAAGACACACCCAGATATTTAATTAAATTCATCCTCTTTATTAAAGTATCATTCATTCTCGCTTAGCACTTAATGTTATTCATTATTTAATCTAATGTTTAACTATACTATTTCTTTAATTCCATCTAATAAGTGACAAAAGTTTATTTAATTCTAAAGTGAAAAAATTTTAATGTTTGGATATTAAAAAAATAAATTACACATACTCAAACAAACAATATTTTCAAATTTTAAATAAGGATAAGAACAAATCAATAGAGTTACAAAATCATCTTTTCGACAATGCCCAAATATAATTTTTTATTGATTGATTGATAGAGTTAGTTTATTTGTAAATGGTATGATAAACTTTTAAATTTAAACTTATTTTTCTAATTTTTTTTTTTGAATGTTTTTATTGAAATTTTATCCTCACCTCCCTCGCCCTGAAAATGCCACTGACCAGTCATATTATTTGGCTAGAATATTTTTGGAGTTGAAGATTGAAACACTTGTTATATTAATTAAAAATATTTATTTATATCAAATTGAAATTAGTGTACCAAAATTGTTTCTTGGCCCTCCCCCCCTTTTTTTTTTTTTTTTTTAGATAAGAATACATGTTTTTAGGTCAAAAATATATATATGGGCGATCTTTTTTTTTTTATGTTCAAGTTACAACACAAATAGAAGCCATATTCAGGGCCCCAACGAGTGACCTTTTTGATCTCTTACCACTATCTGGTCACCATTGATATGACGCATTAAAACTTATCTTGATGGCAAACTCTAAACTTCAACATTAAATGAGAAAGTTGTTTTAATTTTCTCCATCTATTGCTCTATTGTATACAACCATTGACTATTTCATTATTGATGAAATTACTTTAGATTATGACATAAAGTAAAATAGATAAATGAAATAATCACGAAAGTCAACGTAACCATATATATACAGGAATGTATGTATATGATAATAAAAAAATTACTATTCATGCAATACTATTTCCGAGAAAAAAAGAGTGAATAAAATCGAAATATCTAGAGAATTTACAAAAGCCACTTGGCTGATTGATCGTCTCTCTCTCTATATATTCGTATATAAAACCAGATTGGAGAAATCATTCAGCTTGGCAAAGTAAATATTTCCTGGGCAGGAAAGAATCCGCTCGGATAAGCGTCAGCCAAGCGTGGGAAATCCGGAGATCAATTGTGAATGGTTCATTCAATATTAACGATAAGACCTTCCGAGGAATCCAGAAAAGAATCCCATTGAAATCATCCTAATCCTGTTCGCTCTTTAATTATCAAATATTTCTCAGAGTAGCGTTTTTTTTCTTTCTCATTATGGATCGATATTTTGTATGAGAGAAGTAAATAAAAATCTTTTTACTTACTCTTACCTATATACGAGTATAGAATGTATACTGAAAAAATATCGCGATTGCAAAAAAAAATCGATGTTGAGAGTTCAACGGAAATACTCGTTTTTAGGTCTTTTGAGGCTTAAAAAAATGGGTCTCACAAAACTATTTGTCTGTCTCTCAGTGTATGTGTGTGTGTGAACAAGATTTTTTAAAAACGAAGAAATGTTCGAGGATGAAATATTTAACTTAGATACCCTCGTTGCATGCACCTCAAAGCTTTTGAATAAAATTAGCCAAAGGATACTAGTACTTTACTGATGTACTTTTTTTTCTCGTTTTTCTCAAAATTCGCTCTAATGATTTTGATTAAAATTCATATATCAATTATTTATTAGATAATCTTTGAATTGCATTAACCCTTATCCCCTCTGGGGCTCGCTTTACTCTTATACGAATTCAGGATTTTTATTTTTTCTTAAACTACTCTAATGATATTGATTAAATTAAAATGACTGTACATTTTTATATTAAGAGATGTATTAAAGAGTTGCCTTACAGTGAACGGTTACCTAGGGGGCCCAAAATCTGGAGTGACAGCTTATCACTCCGCTTTCCTTGCCTTATATATAAAGAGGTTGTATGATGTGCGTTTACTCACACCATATTTTTTATATTAAAATAAAATATTATTAAAACATTAAAGTGTTAATTTATTTACAAATTCAATTAGAGGCTCAAGTTTTGAGAAAGTAAAAAGCCTTAAGGGAATATAAAACATTATTTTTCCAAAATAAACTAATATTCCTTTTTCTTTACACTTAATATCAACATTTTAATACATTCCTAAACCACTTGACCAAAGACACTGAAATTTAGATACATATTAGTTAGGAATTTATTAGCCCGACCATAAAGGAATTTATAAATATCAGACTGACCTTCTTTTATTCCCCTTAATATTTCAACTTGTTTATTTTCATTCTTTTTTGACAATCGTCTCATTTGAGACCTAACTACATATTCTACTTTATTATAAGTATCTGCACGGCCTATCTTCTTGCATTTAAGGTGCCTCATGAATTTCACATCTCTTTATTCCATGGAACGTAGAAATTAGATCGTTTTTGCTTATTGAAAAATAGACATCTCAAATGACCATTGGATTTTTCGATCTCTAGATTTCCTCTAAAACGGTCTACGGAGATGTTCACTTGTTAATTCCTATGGAGATTTATCACCTGCGCATAGATCATTTAATCGAATAATCCATTAGTGAGTTGGTCATTTGGATTGCCTGTCTTATATTAAATAAAAACGAATCGATTGCGCAAGGTCTTATCTTTGGGATAATTCGTCCAACCATTGTATCGATTAAGTTGAAATTTTCAGCTTTAACGATTTGGATGAAATTCGGTGTATTTACTAATTCGGGTACGGAGAAGCGATTGAGTTAGTTCTCACCTTTAAAAAAACATTTGTTTCTGTGTGGTGGAGCCTATATTTTACGATTTTTTATATGTCTAATTGCCAAGGTCCTAACCTTGAAAAGTCCATATTGGCTCTTCATGTCCAATAAAAGAAAATCCGGGCGACTCCAGATACTAAAAATTAATTTCAATACATTCTATTGACTTGAGCAGAAACTCAAACACTGACATTTAGATTTGAGATAAGAGGTACACTAATCCACCACTTCAATTTCTTCTGATATTCTATAGCAGATTCTTGATTCTGAACGTTCGCTACCCTTTACATTTCTTTTCTTCTTTAATGTTCTTTGATTTAAGTATATATTTTGATATGGTGCTCGCTGTAAAGCTGATAAATACAACCTGCAGCTCTCAAGCAGCTTACACTCAAAATCTTATTAATTAAATCATGCTCCAATGAGAATGCACCTTTGGGAGGGAGGGATATATTAATCACAAACACACACATAAATACACAGATTAAATTCAATAGAAAGGAAGGGAACGTTAAATGATCTAATTTACTATTTCCTTTTTGGACAAGTGGACATCGCAAACACGCAAAAACAGTGTTATAAATGCAAAATTATGCAATAAACTTGAAGAATAATGTAATACAATATCATAATTTTTACTTGCTATTTTCCTTTCTCTTACATAAATGTGTAATAGTTCTCTAGTGAGAATTTCGATATTTCAACGGAAATTCTCGTTTTGAGGTCTCTTGAGTATAAAAAAATGAGTCACGCTGTGTATGAACAAGATTTCTCAAAAATGAAAATACATACGAGGCTGAAATTTTATATTTAAGCTAGGTACTCACAACGCATGCACCTCACAGGTGCAATAAATCAAAGACCGATGTAATTTTTTTTTTTTAATTTTCTTAACATTGATTCTAACGATTTAGTCTAAAATTCATAAAGCAATTATTTATTAAATGATCTTTGAAATGTATTAACCCTTATTCACCCAAAATTGTTTGGTGCTTACTTTACTCTTGTATATTTTTTAATTTTTCTGATTTTCTCTTAAACTACTCTTAACAATATTGTTTAAATTGGCTGTACATATAATAAATATAATGATTTTTAAGATGTATTAATCATATCCACCTCATAATAGCGCGGAGTATTCAATTTATGATTTTAAAAATTCCATAGAAAAACATAACACGTTGCCAAGATAACACAATATAAATACTTTTAATTCCTAGGTTTCATTCCATTCCTATTCAATAGAAGAAAGAAAAAAATTTTATTTTTATGTTATTGTTTTTATGACGTTTTTTTTTTTTTTTACTTTGTTATTTATATATATTATACGTATATTTTATTATGTTTATTTAAGACTTTACATTTACATGTTTGTATTTTCTAAAATGAATTTTTTTAATCCTATGGCTACTGGCTTAAAGGAGAGAGGAAAAAAAATTCCTAGGTTTATTATATTAGATACCAAATGATTTAAAAAAATATGAATGCAGACTAAGTGGCCTCAGATGCCGAAAGACTTAATAAAATTGCTATGTTTGATAATAAACGGGACTTAATTGCCAATTTAATTTAATTTTTTTATAATTTTGATAAAAAAAAATTGATTAATAATATTTTAATACACATCACACCAGATTTTTTTATATTTATAAATATAATTTATTCAAATTATAATTGACTACTTAAAAGTCTACTATAGACTGAATTTTGGAGAAATTAATTTTTTCAAAATTTACTAGTGTTCTATACAGAAGAAGCCCATTGAAGGCCCCCCCCCCCTTCATGAGTTTTAGAGTGACGAGAAGCGGGGTTCTGGTGAAAATGGATAGCACGCCATATAACCAGAAAAAGCTGGAAATACTGGGTTCTATCCCCGGAGGAACCTATGTCCCTATAGCCCCTTAAAACGACCCCCCCCCCCCCCCCCACCCCACCAAAACAAAAAAAAAAAAAAAAAAAAAAAAAAAAAAAAAAAAAAAAAAAAAAAAA
>JAAAKE020011995.1:0-10810 GCA_010014785.2 Anisolabis maritima
AGGCAACAACAAGGTGCTTATAAACCCAAACGCATTCAACAAAACCGCCACCCTAACCCTTTTGAGGTCACCCAAGAAAATTTTGTCATTTTTGGGAAAAAAACAGAGTAATTTTTCCGATCTTTGGAAAAGAATTTGTCAACTTGAAGGGGGGGGGGAGGGGGGATTCTTTGTGTTCAAATTCGTCATTAATTTAATTTAATTCATTCTGAAGACTTGGCCATATTGGTGCTGATGAGTATTTCTATATCTCTGTATACTCTTTATATTAAATATATATTTTTGTGTATTGAATATACGGTACAACTCTATCTGCAATTTCATTGTCTTATACATTGAATGTGGATACACTGTAAGTTATAATTCAAATTTTATTTTGTAAAGTTGTTGTGTTTTTTAATTTCACTGCTCATTTCAGTTCTAATGACTGATGATGGCTCTATCTGATTAAAGACAAAACGTCCTATATTTTGGGAGTTTTATTTCGATAGAGGCTACCGATATTGGCTGACTTTCTCCCTTTTCACATATCTCTAATTTAATTTTGAAGAGAAAGTATTATAATCGTCCAAAAATTCGTTCTCGAGATTTTGATTGTTCTTGACGTTTTGGGCCTTCCTGAGTCCGAAAATTCCATATTATTGTGAATTATGTTTGTTAACACGATAACTCTATAACGCTTCAATGTAGATCAACCAAATTTTATATACCTGCATTAATAGCAAAATCATAGATCTTTTTCAACTTTTGGGTTATTTCCCGCAACCGAAAGTGGTACTTTACCAGAAATGTTTTTCTAAAAATCGTGATAACTTAAAAATCTCTGAGACGAATGAAATAAAGACAAATATAATTTAGAACTTAATATATTTAGTAAAACTACTTTCTCTATATACGTTTATACGAGAAAATTGAGTGGAGGCCACCCCCGATTTATTTTTAAGTAAATTTTTTTTCCGCTTATGAGGTCCAATTTTGGAATTTCGTTTTCCAAAGTTTATTTTAAAACACTTATGATTATATTTTAAGACCAGAAAAAATGAAAGGGGGTTAGCCCCCTTTGCAAGTACGTAACACGCCAGTCCAATAATTTCAAATGGCAAAAGGTGATCGAGCGTGACTCGTCGAGATGGACAACAAATACTAGTTGTTAACCCCCTCTCTAAATATGCATAATGAATGAAGAGAAGTAGAAGGAGGTGGTGGTAGGCTTCAAAAGTTGAAGTTAGGCTTTCAAAAAAAAAAAAATCCTCCTCCTCCTGCTCCTATTCTCTTCAATTCCTTTCTTTTCCTAGAATATTTATTATGGGAAAATGTCCATCCTGTTCTTCATTTCTCCTCCCCCTCTCACTTGACATTCGATGGTTCGGTTTCTATTTTCAATTCAAATCGATCTCTCCCTCTCTCATGATTTGTTTGATTTATTCAAATTTATTTATCGATTTTCTCATTTGCAATCTTTAATGAAATATTGATGATACCTACGACTAAAAAAAAAAAAAAAAAAAAAACTTTTAGTCTTTCAAAATATTTTAAGTAAAACTTTAATCCTTCCTATTAATATAAAAAAATGACAGATGATTTTCCTATAACCGTAAAAAATGAAACATGAGTTTTAATTACTTTCATATATATTTTCTAGAGACATAAAAATGATTAATTTTTTCGCCCCCACCGATTATAATTCCCCTCAATAATCTATATATAGCTGGATTTAGCATTTATTAGAGAATGAAGTTTTTTTGTTCATCAACTTTCCAAGTAGTGTAACAATTAAGACAAAAATTCATATTAAAATTTTTAACACGTTGCTGTGTTATTTATAAGACAATAATAATTTTTATAGTTTTAGATACAGAATTTCATATTTTATCTAATGGCATGCCAATCATTTTTCCATCTTTTTTATCCCCCGATGCAAATAATTGCTCGCAATTCTTCGACATAATAAGATTTTTTTTTGGGCCCTCTCTCTCTCTAAGTGACAAATTTTCTTCTCCCTTTTGAGGAGATTGATTTCCTTCCATCAATCGAATTAGAAATGTTTAATTGAGTCTTGGTGTCAAATAGCAAGCAAACACACGGCACTAATGTCATTACCTGCATGTTATATATATATATGAGAGAGTATAAAACAAGAACGCATATTGATTGTAAGGAAAAGCAAGCATGTCCATTAATTATAAGATCGAATTATGGAGAGAGAACATGTTCAACAAATCGAATTATAGCCTCTATATTCTATGGTTATAATAATAATAAGGGTTTATTATATTCTTAGAAGGTCAGAAAAATTATTTGATTATTTCGCTAACATGTTGTTGGTATTTGCATAGGACACAAAATATTAAAATATTTAGAATGGACTAAATAATTATTTGCTTTTCGAATTCACCTCAAAATTTTCTCATTTACTCCTAAATACCCATAAAAGATTTAAATGGAATGCATTCTCTCATTATTATTTTAATTAGATATTGTTGTTATTAATTTTAATTTTTGTCTTCCAATTAAAACCCAAAAATGCCCTCAACTCGGAATCCAGAAGTTAGAAGTATTGTCACTGTTAATAATCTTAAAAAATCAGAGGCACAAAACACTTGTTTTGTTTAACCTATAATCTCAACCAATAAGTATATCACAATGCATGATTTATTATTTATTAATTATCTACAATATTATTATTATACCTGTGAAACTATTGAATCTATTGAATCATATTCACAAAAATAAATATCTCAGAATATTTCTTTTTGTCTGAGAGTCTTTCAAGCAAGAAGCGAAAGTTCGTTTCCAAAATTTAAACTTATTAAAAATTTTTGATGAACTATATTGGCTCAGAACGGTTATCAAATTTAGCAATTTTCTGTATAGCAAATCACTTTGCGTATAATATTAATTATGACGATATAATAGAGAATTTTTCAAAAATATAAGCAAGAACTGAACTTCTTATTCATTTCCGTTTTGTTTTTATTTTATTTTAGACATGTAGAGTCTCTAATAGAAGTTTAAGATTTTTAATAAAATTACTTTTGTATTTTCTTATTTCTAAGAATACTAGCTAGCTGCGAAGCCTTCTTTTCTGTTGTTCTTCATCTCAGAGACTCCTGGTCTATGGTCACCTATCTGAAGTTCAACAATGTTTGACCTTGCTTATTGACATTGACAAAAAAAAAAATGAGTACATGGATTATTCCCACATATCACCCCTTCCCATTGCCTCCTCGAGGGATGCTAGGGATGTCTTACTCCGATTTTTTTCCAGATTATAAGTGTATCTATTTTGATTGAAATTGTTTATAGCGTTCCGGAGTTGGACCGCACTTCCATTTATATATTATACATTGACCATTCAATGTGATTCTTTAATTTTTTTAATTTCGTGCACATACAATAATAAATATATTTATTTAATTAATATACTACTTAACTTATTAAAAAAAAATAATTCAACATTTTTGTACATGGGGGCCGCTAAATGATACTCGCCTCAGTGGGCAAAATATCTAGCGCCGGCGCTAATATAGAATACCTAAAAAAAAAAAAAAACATGTCAGCAAAAATAGTAAATTGCGGTAGAAAAAATAGAAAAAGATTATAAACGAATTTGTTTAATAAAAAAGATTAGCCTTTTTATTCAAATTTGAGCTCGAATTTGACCTCTGAAGCGAAATGTCCAGGGCTGTCGCAGTGGGTAGATATGACGTAATGACGGGGTGAGCAGTACTCCGTCAACCGCTCTCTTTTAAACGAGTCTTTACTTTCTAATATTAAATTAAATAACAATTAAATATTTTAGATTGACCATTGGGTAGAGAGAGAAATACTTTAGCTTTTAATGAGACTCCGCTTGTGCCGCCGTTTTGTACTTTTTAATTGGACCTCTTCATCTCTCAGTGAGCAACGTCTCTAAGACAACCACCGACGAAATCAATTTCGATTTTTCAAGGTTGGCCAACCTCAAAGGCGATTAAAATAAAATCTGCCCCTTCCATGTCCCCTTTTATGTTGGACAGACAGACAGACAGACAGATAAAGCCCTTGTGCTTGTACAGCCGTACAAACGAGCCACTTAATTAGCAAACCCCCTCCCTCCCTCTTCCCCTCTCTCTATCGTTCTTATCATACCTCCCCTCCTCCCCCTTTCTCTCCTGGTATACTTTAATACCAATTTGGATTTTAATTCGTAACCCTTTTTTTTTTTTTAAAGATCAAATGAAAAGATGCGATGATTAATAAGGGATATTTGTTACTTTCCTTTACCTTTATTTGAAATTCAGAAAATGTCTCTGTTTTGTAATCAATAAATGTTTAAACTTTTAGGAATTTGATAATAAAATTTTCTTTAAAAATCAGCTACTCTAAAGGACTTTTTTTTTCTGATTGCTCTAAAGGTTTAAATTTATTTAAAATTTGTTTAGTTTTGATATCTATTGCTAAAATTACAGAAGAATAGGAACGACCTCTCGATTATTAAATAAAAATAAATACAATTTATTTTAAATAGGTTATCAAAATACACGGGAGGGGGACAAATTTCTTCCTCGCTGAAAGACGCATGCGCAATGAAGGATCTTTTCTAATAATTTTAATTATATTAAATGTATTTATAAATTATGTAGAGTCCACGAAGTGAGATTTAATATGCCTCATACTTTTAGGCCTACCTCTTTATAAAGAGCTATTTTATCGAAATAATAGACTTCTATTAATATTAATAAAAATTTTAATTTAATTAACTTAACAAAAAATTAGACTTTTATTTTAACCGTGCAGTAAATAGATAATTATTAGACTCTAATTTGGACTGAGTAGTCATTCCTATTATTTAATTATTGTTTTCGTTTTTATACATATTTGTATTCATTTAAATCATTTGGGATCCAATATAATTTAAATAAATTTTTGTCGTTTAGGACGGGAAGCGAACCACTGACCTTTAGTAGTTTAAGTATGTGATTGTTAAAATATTTATATTTTCATGGAAACAATTGTTTCTAGGTAATTTTTAAAACATTAAATTAAAGGACCCATACTATTTTGATATGGAAAATATATAGATTTATATATAGATAAATAGATATAGATCTTAGCTAATTTATTATACGTACTGCCAATTTAATCAAAGTCATTAGAGTGGTTTTAAAGAAAATTACAAAAAAAAAAAAAAATACAAAGTAAGGTGAGTCCCAAAAATTTTAGATCGGAAGATATCTCAGAACATTTGAAAGATCATCTAAAAAAATAATTTTTATAGGCATTTTAGTCAAAGCATTAAAGTTAGAGCGAATTTTGAGAAAATAGAAAAAAAAAAGGTCATCAGTAAAGTACTAGAACCCTTTGGCCGATTTTCTTCAATACTTTGCTATTGCATGTGACGAGAGTAGTAGATAGCTTAAATATCAAATTTGAATCTCGAACTTTTTTCCTTTTTGAGATATCTTGTGCACAGAAATACAAACAGGTAATTTTTTTTTACTCTGGGATCTCAAAACATGTATTTGTTGAAATCTCAACATAAATTTTTTTGCGATCACTATATATATATATATGCAAGAGAAAATACAAAGGATTGATAAACTGATCATCTCCTTCATTTAATAATAAAACAAATAAAATAGTTGAAAGATTTTCCAATAATATTTTATAGAAAATACTAAATGAACTATTTATAGTGTATATATATATATGTATATAATAATAAAGGAAGAGATTTTGTTGTGATAAGGAATTTTATTTGGAAGAAAAGGTTTATTGATGGAAGACTCTGATGAAGGTTTTTACGCCGAGATGATGCACTCGTATTAGGCATAAATAAAGTTCTCTAAAAAATTGAAATAGAGAGAATCCATTTCAAGAAAGACTTCTCTTGCTCAGCCATCAAGAATAGAACTACCAGCAACAACTTTCTCCTCCTCTAAAAGACAAGCAAATTGATTTTAGTTTTTAAATATATGCAAGCACTTAAAAAACAATTCGCGTGCCACTAAGAGGTTGAGAAACACTGCTAAGAATAAAATTTTTATCATACCTCTCTTGAGTTGTAGTATAAAATGAGAAGAACGTTGGAGAGAAGAGGATATATGAAGAGAAGGGGATAGTATACTGTATATAATAGGGCGGCGGCAGGGGACGTACTTGTGCTCTTGCCCCGCCTTGCCTCCTGCTTTGCTGTCGCATGCACCCTTAAACCTAAACCTTTGATGACAATAATTCCATTCGACATGCCCTTAGGGGGAGGGCGAAGGGCAGGTAAAATTGACCCAGCAGCAGCCATTGTATCCAGGGCCAATTGGAGAGAGGGTTGGTTGCAAGGGCCCTTATAAAGCAGCCAAATTAGTCAGTGGCGACATCTTTTACTCCTTCATGCATTGAACCGATTGAAATAAAATTCTATTTCATTATCATGGCTCAAAGGGTTTTTTTTTTTTATTGATTTTTGGGTGAGTGAGTTTAGTGAAAAAAAAAGAAATGTAAAATTCAATATCTATTAATGTAGATCCATATAACAATTAAATATTAGAGAAAAACGACTAAAAATTAGGCAAAACTAAAAATTTATTTAGTCCCTTCTAAATTTCTTGAAAAAGAATTGATTTCTCCCTTTTATTTTAATAGCTAAGCATTAAAGAGGAGTGGTCCCCATCAGCATCAGCCCATCTTATGTTCCTATCGACAAACGCCAAATGGGACGTATTTATGTCTATGCGTTTTCTAATGCGGCCCCTCACTTGGCGTTACTTTAGTGGAATTAGTGAGTGAACCGGGAATTCTTTAAACCTTGAATATAAAGTAAAAATTCATAATAATAATAAGACATTTTATTTGATTCTTGTTTACTGTGACACAAGTATATGAAAATAAATTCTAATCTGAACATAAATAATATCAATAAAATTTAACAATTTTATAAAAATACTTTACATGAATAATTTTTCACAATGAAAAGAATATATAATTAAATTCATGATCGGTTTGTCAACATGTTTCAAAAAAATAAGCTCGTAAGAATCAACACTTTGTGTTCTAATTTTTGTACAAAATAATCCCGCCCTCGGAAAAGCTCATTCAGATTGTTGATTTAATAATTGTTAATCGAACTCTATTTGAATATATTTCCTCCTTATATTTTCCTAATAGAAATACTCCACTTCTTTTCTAATGATTTTATTAATTTTTTTTTATTTTTTATTTTTTATTTTTTGTGCCAGAGACCAAATATCTGTTTTTGTTTTAATCAATAAGTTAAATGTGTGTATTATAGTTAAGTACAAAATTTACCGAATTACCGGTAAAAACAATGTAGGATTACCGCTAACAATTTGAGACTAAAATTAGCAATTTGCCGGTAAACACTATGGTAATCCCTAATATATATATATATATATATATATAATAGACTGTCCTAAGCGGATTTTGCAAAGCGATACGATGCCACCCACCTTAACGGCCAGCATTATATTATAAAATAAAAATATAAATAAATTTTAAGCCAATGATCTTGAGAGCTATTTTGCTTTTCATTAAATAAAAATATTTAATGTAAACAAATCCTCAACGACCCAAAGACTTCCTGGACGATTAAAATTCTTTAAATAATAATGGTTGGAAATTAATACGCGTATATCATACATTAATATAAATAATCTATCGTACACATGGCCCTTGATATCGAACAACTATGAAAGGAACATATGATATCAAATTGGATATTTCCAAAGGGTATACATATTTTCACTTATCTATAGTTTATGAAATATCTAGTCCTATAAGAGAGGTAATTTGACTTCCCATCCCGGGGCTGGATAGAGATACTGACATTTCAATATTGATAATCTCAAAAACCAAGGGCTATAGGTTCAGATCCCAGACCAAAGAAAATTAATTTAAATCAATTAGATATCAATTTATATAAATAAATATGTCTGGATAACTTGTATATATAATATTAAAATTGTTTAGAGTCTATATAACCTCAGATCCCGGAAAGACTTTAAAAAAAAAAGTTGGGATAGTAAAAACAAAATGTTTGTCGCTTTCTTAAGACCAAAATACCATTTTCGGCATTTAAGGGCATTTAGATTTTAAACGATATCTCTTTCTATCCACATGATGGACTGGATAAATTGCAACTAAATTTTTCCAACTCTCCTGCCTACTTTACTTATTTATTCTAATCTTATTAGCCCTGGTTAACTTAAATTAGCCTCCATGGCTGCATGCTTGGGGGATTAAAAATTTTGTGAAAGAAATAAGTTGTGTGATGTGCTTAGTCTCGTGATAGATTATTTATTATAATAATTCCAAGATGTCGTTTTATTTTTAATCAATTACATGAATTTTTTTCGATCCTATTAATTTATTTAGAGCCTTAGTCTGAAGAGAACCTCCATATTGGTCAGAGAAAAATGGATTCATTGAACTAGTAAGAAATTTTACTGAGTGAAAGAGGCACCATTCCTTCTCCAGGAGAGAAAAAAAAATGTAATTTAAATAAATAAATAAATAGAGTCTTAGACACCGTCCATATTTATTTCAATTAATTGGTAGCCAAAATAATTGAAAGGAGAAGATACTACTAGTATTCTTACTAATATCGATTATTGCATCTTCGTATTTATATTTATTAACAAAATATTTAATATTTATATTTATTAACAAAAACAAAGCGTTTATAAATGGCTGATAGATATAACGGACAAAAGGAGAGAAGAGAAATTTGATTAAATCACCTCTGGGTGGTCCAATAGATTTTTTTTTATAGCTCTCTCTAAAATTAAAAATTCGTTTATAATTTGAAATTTCCTGTCTTCCAAAATTAACCCTTGTCTGTCTGTGTCACCCCTCCAATCGTTTCCAATCAGAGCCACCAACCGAGTAGAGAGTAAAAGAGACCAAGAGACACAACTAAAGTGAATTTAATGGAAGGGTAAATTAGTCAATTAGAGCACCTGACCCTCTGCCCCCGCCCCCGGGGGGTTCTGTCAAAATGAAATCACCTCCCTCCCCCCTTAACTCTTTCAAGGTCTCAAGAGCTATTTAAAACATCATTTGGACCTTTTGCCAATAATAAATAGAGAAGTCAGGCAACAGATGTTAATTAGATAGATAAGTGCTAGAATAATATAAATTGGAGTTAACGTTCTAGAAATTGAGAGCAGGCTATTTAGTCGCTATTGTTTTTAGAGCCATCTGTTGTCATTTATAGAAATATTCTAAGAAGAGGATATTTCTATTCCTATTCAAAGAGGCACTAAATGTTTTAAACGTACTATTCGTCCAGAAAGAAATTGAACAAGTGGTGCTATATAAGACGTAGGCAATTAATCCGGTATCTTTAGGTTGTATTTGCAGGGGCAAAGGAAGGGAATGAGTTTGACACAAACAGGGAATTTAGGACCTATAATTTAAAGTTTTTTTTTTGCCTTGAGATGACGAGGAGTCAGCTTAGGAAAAATAAATAAAAAAATTTTTACTGTCATCGATTCGATCACTGAACAGGACAGTCAAATGTCACAAATGTTGGTTCTCAACTAGTGGTCCACGGAGCGGCGCTAGTTCGTCAGAAATCTTTGCCGGTTCGCATAGAAATAAAATAAAATTTTATTTAAATTGTTCGGCTCATAACTAATTTTTTTGTAAATCCCAAACGCTTCATATGTCCACATTTGTTCTTATAAAGAATGGATGGAAATCAATTATTTCAGATTGTAAAAGTTTATTGATTTATTTTGAGAAATTTTTTTATCTTTCCGATCTGCGGAAAAATTTTAACTAGTTTCGCGGTCCACGAACATAAAAGGTTGAGAACCGCTGGTCTAGAATACACTCAATTTCTTGACAAAATCAAAGTCATTAATAATTTGGAAATAAAATGAATAAGTCTGAAAGTTGTGAAATAACGTGCTGCAGTTTTTTTTTTTTTTTTTAAGTGACAACGTTTTTATTTTTTCATCAGATCTCTCAGGTGAATAATTCACTTTTTGGTAAAAACAAAAACTACAGCACGTTATTTCATAATCCAATTAAAGTCATTCCTGTTTGTCAATTTTTGATTTTTAAGTAACATGGATTTTAGTGAGGGAAACATTCACATCATTCATTAGAAGCCTCTAAGTCAGCATCGATATCACCAAAAAATTGACAATGACTTGGATTTTATCAAGATTGATTGAATTATAAACAACACCTGTAATTTTCAATTAATTTTTCTGAAGAAGAGCGCGATCAGCGTTCGAAACCATGACAATAAAGTAAAAAAATTTTCTAGTAGCTGACTCCTCTTCATCTTAATTATTTAAAACACAAAATCAAAATTTTTAGTTTTCTTTTTTTCTAAAATTCTTCTTGACAAATTAATAAAAAAAATCAAATTTTTTAATATATCTTTGTTCATATGATAAATAGGCGATGGAATGGAAAATAAAGAATCTAACATGAGAGAATGTAAACTGCCTCCAGGATAATTTCAATTCATTATTCAATTAATTATATCAAAGATAATTTACATACAATCCTTTTCTGGATTACCATCGCTAACCAAAACTGTCGTTATCCAAGGAGTGGATTTCCAAAACAAATCGGAAATAAATTAACTTCGTTAACTAAAGTTTGCATTGTTACCCAAGAAATTTTTTTCTTACAGCCACTCGTCGTCTAAGGCCGTCGTTAACCAAGGAAGCAAATGTATTTGTCTCTCTCCCATCATCCATGATATTCGTCAACTATTTCAGCCACATCTCTCTCACTTATAATAATTAAATAAATAAATAAATAAATTTATTTAAGACCTGCTTAGAGGCACAAG
>JAAAKE020012006.1:0-28573 GCA_010014785.2 Anisolabis maritima
ACAGAGAGAGAGAGAGAACAAAAAGGAATCTTCAGGCCAATTTGAACGTTTCGGTTCTAGTTCGAGACATGGAAGGCTTTAACCTTATAGAAAAATCACCCCTAGCAAAGTAATTTGACCGTAAGACTTGGTAAAGGAGGCTTCTAAACAATCATTCATCATGCATTAATGATTAATCATATCAGACATTTGGCACCAAATAGATAAATAATTGATTATTTTCAACATTTTTAACACAGAGTATCAATGCCAATCAATATTTCTGTTTTATATACGTATATATATTTTGTTATATATATACATATGTATGCATACACGCACACCTATTTAAAATAATTATAATAATAATTTTAATTAAATAAAAATAATTTTAGAAGTCTAGAGCTTTTAGGAAATTATCATATCACAAAATTTTATTAGTATCATTTCAAATGAAGGGATGTATGTTAGATTTTTACAATAAAGGAAGAAGGAGGGTAAGTTTGCCCCTCTCTCCTAAGAATCCATCGATCGCAAAAAAAAATCGATGTCGAGATTTTAAAAGAAATAAGCGTTTTGAGATCGCCTGAGTCTAAAAAAATGGATCCCACAAAATGGACTGTCTGTGTGCCTGTGTTTGGGGTGTTGTTTACAAGATTTCTCAAAAACAATAAAACATACGGCTGAAATTTTACTTTTAAACTAGGTATCCTCATCGCATGCACCTCGAAGCTTTTGAATAAAATTGACCAAAGAGTACTGGTACTTTACTGTTTTAGTTTTTTTTTTCGATTTTCTCAAAATTAGCTCTAACGATTTTGATTAACAATTATAATTCAATTATTTATTAGATGATCTTTGAAGTATATTAACTCTTATTCCCTCCAAAATTGATTGTGGCCTACTTTATTCTTGTACGTTTTTAGGTTTTTTGTCTCTTAAACTACTCAAACAAAATTGATTAAATTGACTGTACATATAATAATAAATAGGATGATCTTTAATATATTAGATTGGGGAAAAAGAAATCCATTATTTTTTCGTTTATTTTATTTAACATAATTAGGATTGTTCGATTTGGGTCAAATATGCACCGTTTTGTTCTACAATTTGCCGCCATTTTAAAGGTAATTTCATGATGCCTCTTTCATAGACCCCTTGGTTCTTGTTGGCAAAAAACTCAACTAAGTGATTTTCACAATCTTCTCTTGAGGACAATTTATCACCAAGGAAGTTTTGCAATGACAAAAAAAAGATGATTCTCGGTCCGGACTATATGTGGATGCATCAAAACTTCCCAATCAAGCTCCCGGAGTTTCTGGCGAGCCACTATAGACGTATGTGGCCTGGCGTTGTTGTGTTGATGAAACACAACTCCTCTCCTATTGGGCAATTTTGGCCACTTCTGGTCGATCGCTAGCCTCAAACGGTCCAAGTGATGACAGTAGAGGTCCGAATTTAGTGTTTGGCCATATGGAAGCAGCTCATAAGAATGATTCCTTTTCAGTCCTGTTAATCCCAGTTTGGCCACCGTTTGAGCAGTTTCGCCGCGCTTTGATCATGATCGTTTTCGCTCATTATTGTCATATGTAACCCATTTATCATCCCCTGTCACCATCCGTTTCAGAAATGGCTCGATTTGCTTCCGTTTGATCAAGGCTTCGCAGATGGAAAATCAGCCCATCATGTTTTTTTTTGTGTCAATTCGTATGGCACCCCCTTCTTTTTGAATCCAGCATTATGCAAATGGTTTAAAACTGTTTTGTGGTCGATCTTCAGCTCCTGGGTGATACTACGACTGCTAACATGCCGGTCTACTTCGATCATTTCCATGATTTTATCGACATTTTTGATAACGGGTCTAACTGTACGAGGTGCATCTTTAACATCAAAATTACCAGAAAGGAATCGACGAAACCAAAATTTCGCGTGAGTGGCTGTGATAGTATTGGGACCATATACTCCATTCACAATTTCAGCCGCCGGACTTGCATTTTCGCCTTTATCGAAACAAAATTGTCAAATATACCGAATTTTCTCTTTGTTGACGTCAATCTTTTACGCGCTAAATCTCGCAACTGAATCGATCAATCACTAAACTGTTAAAGAATTTTTTAAGTACGGAATGTCTCTTTTCCAAAGAGTTTAAGTATGAACCTATGCGATCAATACGAGATATATGGCCAAACACTAAATCCGAAGCTCTACTGTCAACAATTGGATTTAAAGCTAGCGATCGACCAGAAGCCGCCAGAATTGGCCAATAGGAGAGGAGTTGTGTTCCATCAACACAACAACGCCAGGCTACATACGTCTATAGTGGCTCGCCAGAAACTCCGGGAGCTTGAATGGGAAGTTTTGATGCATCCACATTATAGTCCGGACCTGGCACCAAGCATCATATTTTTTTGTCATTGCAAAACTTCCTTGCTGATAAGAAATTGTCCTCAAGAGAAGGTCGTGAAAATCGCTTAGTCGAGTTTTTTGCCAATAAGAATCAGAGGTTCTATGAAAGAGGCATCATGAAATTACCTTTAAAATGGCGACAAATTGTAGAACAAAACGGTGCATATTTGACCCAAATCGAACAATCCAAACTATGTTAAATAAAATAAACGAAAAAATAATGGGTTTCTTTTTCCTCAACCTATTATATTTTTGTTAGTATAACATGAGAAAAAACACAATAGCAAATACATATTATATAAACATTAATATATATTAATTATACCTAAATATAAAACTAACATAGAAACATTAATATCAAGAAAATAAAGTAAAAAATATTACAATGTAATATATATATATATATTTAATATTTGTAATTCCTATGTTTGATAATACGGAATTAATTGCCAATTTAATTAATTTAATTATATTTAGAATAAAATTTTTATTCTCCCTCTTCATGGCCGAGAGGTTATGTCACTATTGATAACTTCCAAAGCCAAGGCATGTGGGTTCGGATTCAGGCAGTCCGATGAAAATATATATTAGACACCAATAGATGTAAATAAATATTCCTGGATAATACGTATCGTTATTAAAATAAATTTGTAATTGTTTAATGTCTATATGGCCTTAGATGCCGAAGAGACAAAAACAATTTATAATATTGATAAAATAATACACACAAACGAAAATTCTTTAGAAAATAAAAGCTAAATAAAATTGTGAACCAGCTAACAAGGAGATCCGACCCAAAAAATCTGGTATAACAGCACATAATACATAAGAGAAAGTTTAGTGCTGTGTGGAAGTCACACAAGTTTTTTTATAAATTTTTAATTCCTTCCAAAATATTTATTATATAATAATTAATAATTCATAAAAACTCTCCAATAGTAATTTTTTTGCTTTCTGCTTTTTCTGAAAAAACATTCATTCTCTTTAAATATCAAACATAAAGATGATCTAATGTTAAATTTTAAACCTCCAATCATTGGTCAATTATTTTTACTACTCACTCATTGATCAAAGTTCATCGACATTTTGACCTTTTGCATAATTTATTTATTATATCAAGATGTTTTTTTCTCATATTTACACAGATGGTTCAATAAAAAATCATATTTCATTGGAAATTTTTACATATTGTTTATTAATTTAATATATATAGTGTATATAAAAATAATATATATTATATATATATATATATAATATATATGTCTATTTTTAAAGAATAATCATAAGATAATGACTATCTATTTAATATTTCATAAAAAGAGCCTTATTTCAATAAAATTTACGTGTTTTTTGTTCGAAAATACCATTATAAGCATCAAAATTAAAAAATTCATTTAATTAACATTGTCTCTGGGGCTTTCCACCAAAGATTTTGAACCCCTACCAAATTCTAAATTTTATTAAGGAAAAATGTGTTTTTTACTTCCACTTAATATTTGATAAGCTTAATTTATTATATAAAAACCTTCTCAGTTTATCTTTCGCATTTTAAATCCACACAAAAATTTAATTCATTCATTCTTATTAAATAAAATAAAAAATTATTAGAGTTAATATAGTTCAGCGGTATTCAAACCTTGGACCTTGGAACCCTGGGATACGATGCATTAGGGGCAACTAACTGGGAAATTTGTTTTTTGTTAGGATTTTAGACTTTTCCATCAAAAAAAAAGAAAAAAATTTATCAATAAATTCCTCCATTTTTAAATACGCATTTGCTTATTATAATCAGATCTTTGCTTATGAAAAATAATATAAGTAATGGGAAAAATATTTTTTGAATGGTAGATAACTAGTTAAACAAGAATTGGATATGTTAATCAAGAGATGGATATGTTAATCAAGAGTTGGATTTGTTAATCAAGGTTATATTGGATATAAATTATTGCATGCATATGGATAATGAACCTTCATGCTAATATAATAAAGATATTATTCATTTAACTCTATGGATTAAGTAAATTACATAATTAACCCGTCTTTAAATTAATAAATATCTAGTTTTTCAGTTTCAACCCTTAAAATAAAATAATCTGTTTGTTCATTTACATCAGGCATGTCAAACTCGCGGCCCGCCGGGAACTGTTCTGAGGCCCGCCAAGATTGATAACCAATACGTTTATTTAACTTTTGACAATGGTAGATTCTTTAATTAAAATTATAAGTACGTATACGGTACATGAATTAAATAAATGTATTTCAGAAAACATTTCCATTTATATATAAAGGAAACTATTGCGCATAAATGTATATGTCGGAGCCCGATCGTAGAATTGCTCATATCATTTCCCAATGTGTTATTAGCAATTAAAGATATTTTATCTATGTTCGGTAGCACATATTTGTGCGAACAACTATTTTATACTTTTAAAAATAATAAAACTGGGGAAAGATCAAGATTAACAAACAGACAAGCAATTTTAAAAATAACTACAGCTCAACAAATTCAACCAAATTTTGAAGATTTGGTTAATGGAAAACGTTGCTAAATTTCTTCAAAAAAAAAAAAGAAAAAAAAAAGATACTACATACATATGTATTTTTTCATCTATATTTAATATGTTTATATTCTGTGTATTATTATTTTGTATGTATTGATTTGTTTATAATAAAAGCTATGCTTCTTCTTTATTTCCATTTGTTTTTTTTGTTTTGCGGTCCGCGATTTAATATATAATAGTTAATATGGCGCTCGGTGGTTAACGAGTTTGACATGCCTGATTTACACCATTGTCATTTTTGGATAAACGAAAACAATTTTATTGACTATTAGGAATTCATTTGAAATAGGTGTTGATTTAAAAAAAAAATTATTATATCCTTAATTAGTAGTCACGAACGTCAGTATACTTTACTATACACTCAACCAATTAGTATTATTTCTTTAAATAAATAAATTGCTACACGCTATATAGAAATGGAATATAGCAACATTTCTATCACAACAAAGATAAATATTTTATACAAATTTTTGAAGGTCACTTTAGAGAAAAAATTTTGAAATTTATTTTTATTTAGCCGATCTATATCTATCCATACATATTAAGGAAATAAAAAATCATACTTATTAATATTTTTGGCTTGATAAAATTATTATATTAATTAATAACATTTTAATGACCATAAATATTTTTATTTTATGCTCGTGGCATTTATAATTTGTTAAATAAATATAATATAATAAATATAACAAATAAAAATTTGTAACATAGTATAGAGGTTGTTCTTTCAAATCAGTATCCCGTATGATATGGAGAATGAGGGATGAAGGATTATTAAAATATTTAATTATAATATATATTAAATTAAATGTGGGAAAAGTTAAAAAAAAAACCTTTCATGAAGCCTTTTATTATTTAGCTGAATTTGCCTAATAGGTTTGTTTTTTGTTTTTTAAAATTTTGCCACATTTTTATTACTATTCATATTTATTCATCTAGGGACTCCATCCCTAAGCCCACAATAAATTTTTAAAATAAAACATTTTTGCGAGATGAGTTTGTGTTTGGTTAAGCATAATTTACGCCCCTACAACACGAACTAGGATATTCCGCTTTCGCACCTACTTGTACAACAGGACGCACGGCCCAGCAAACACATCTCTCTCATCGTCAATATATAAGAGTGAAAATATAATTTCACTCCATAAGGAAACCTTTTTTTGCTCTGCCATCTAGCAAGCTCATTTGGAATTAATATACAATTATAAACACAAGCTAAGGCTGTAACCTCTTAAGGAGAAAAGATTTGAACTAATATCGACGTACTGGTGTAAAGATAGCACGTCCGCCGCGAAAGCAGAATATCCTGGTTCGAGTTCAAAGGGCGTAAATTATGCCCAAATAAACACAAACTCATCTCGCAATATTTTATTTTAGACGATATGTTGTTTGAATTTCACAGTCTATGGGACATTATTTGAAAACCAACTATTTCAAATAAAGCCCTATCAGTCGACCTAATAATTTTGTTGTTAATGTTCATCCTAAATGAAGGATTGACGATGATTCGCAGCGTTATCTTCTCTCCTTTCAATTAACATACCGTTCGATTTGGCGGACGAACCACTGCCTTGACAATTATATTGTTTAAATAAAATAAAAATATAATAAAATATTATGTTATAATGGTTTCTTAAAATATTTAAAAATAATTTATAAATTGTTTTCTAATATTAACCTTTTGTTTTCAGATATTTTCTTTTGGAGTCTCGGATTAACTTACTTGGAAATTCCTACAATGGTATGATTTTTTTTTATAATAAATTATTAATATAGACGGATTACAGTTATATAATAGATGAAAATAAAAGGAATAAGGCTTAAAATTTAGGTTTAGATGTTCTCTTAACATGCGTATGTTTACTAGAGATCTCGCAAAACTTTTTTGTATCAAGTGATTTATACCTGAAGGATATGATGAACACAAAAATATTTGTCTGAATAAAAAGGCTGCAGCACATTTAACGTTATATAATAATAATATATCGTATATGTCTGAAAAACAATTTAAATAAAAAAATCCTTTCTTTACCAGCGACACACTTCAAGTTAATTAGATTTTTTCGACACATCAGAAATTTCAGGACAAATTTTACATATATTTTATGTTTATTATAAAAATAAAATGTTATTTATATAATATTTATATTTATTTAAAGAAAAAAATTTTCCTAATTATTCTGAGCATTCTAGAACGAGAGATAAGGAAACAGTTTTTTCTACTCCATTTAACCCGAAGGTAATATTTATAAATAAAAACACATTTTTTAAGTTTTATTCAGCATCTGAGACTATTTAGACTCCGTCTTTATTTATTTATATTAATTGATAGCCAATATAATATAAATAAATTTTTGTCGCTCAGGACGGGAAGCGGTTCACTGACAGTACGTGAGGCGAGACCTCTACCTCTGTTCCAAGGAACAGGATAAAAAATTTAATTATTAATTAAATCCTCTTTATTATCAAACATAAAATTTAAAAATATTTATATTTTGATATTGGCAACTTTCTCTCGTATCTTTTCTAGTCTTTTTTTTTTTTTTAGTATATTTGAGATATTTTGTACACAGACAGGCAGATCATTTTTTTTAGATCAAGGGGATCTCAAAACATGTATTTCTGTTGAAACCTCAACACCAATTTTTTTGCGATCATATTACTTTCCTATACTATATATTACATATATAGGCTAGAGAAAGTAAGTGCCTTTTCTGTTTGTTACTCGAAACTTAATAAAAAGATATCGAATGATAGGGCTTTGTCTGAAATAGTTGATGGTTTTAAAACAACGACCCTCCATAAACTGTAAAACCCACTCAACATATCGTTTAAGATAAAACATTTTTGCAGAATGAGTTTGTGTTTGGTTAAGTATAATTTATGCCTCCTGGACTAGACCAGGATTTTCCACTTTCGCGGTGGACGACCTACCTTTATACCAGGACGCATGGCCCAACAAACACATCTCGCGCTCGCCAATATTTTTTGAAAATATAATTTCACACCGTAAGGAAACTTTACGTTTTTGCCATGCCATCTACCAAGCCCTTTTGGAATTATTATCTCAAAATTAGATGCAAGCTAGGGCTATAACCTCCTAACTAAAGACGAAAGGCGATTTGAACTAATATCCACTAATATAAAAATATCAAAATTGTGGGGTATTAAATTACAAACAATTTGCTTTGATTCCTGGGCGCCATTTTGAAAACTTTCCCCGACTCGGAAAGTTTAGGAATTTTCAGAAAAAACTTATTTTAATTGTGTCTAACACATATCCAAAATTTAGCTTTCTACTAATTAGTTCCGGGCCAAGCCTTAGATTTACTGGGCTATAAATACATTCTTCAATTTCTATCATTTCTTATATCTTCTTCCAATTTAGTTAAATATTAGTCATGATTTTTATTAATAAGGAAAGAATTTCTAATCCAGTCAAATAAATTTTGATATTTTGCCTTCACACTTAACGAATTCTCTCGACACACACTTAGAAAACATTGTTGTAGAGAGAGAATCTCTGTTTCAAAATAAAGTAAAATCTTTTTGATTATTTCCCCAAACCAATAACAGTAGTTAATTGTGCTTGTGATTTTTTCCTGCAAAAATTTGAGTTTGATCTTTGTTTGCGTGCCATTCTTGATTGGAATTATACTTGCAGAGTTCCTGTTTCCTTCTACATTTAAACTTTAGGGGGTCCTATTTAGGTAATCCTAAAAAAAAGTTGTTTAAAATGATGAATAGGAAAATGTTATTTCGCTAATGCTATTAGTTGAGTAGATATTTTGATATTTTAATTTGAAATGAATCTCGGCTGACTTGGCTAAAACTGATTTCTTTTAGTACCCCGTAAGAATTCTAAAGGAAAATTTCATCAAAATTGATGATTCACATAGTACATATGTTAATATATTTACATACGTTTTCAATTATGTATTTAAATTAAAATATCAACAAGCTCTCTGCCAAGTACCAAAAAATAGGTGACCTTGGGTTTCTAAGAAAAAGCCTAAAGCATCAAGTTTTTCTAAGTAAACACGATTTATTTGTTAACTTTCAATTCTTTCCCGAGGCCATAAATTAAAAATATAATATATTCTCTTTTGATTTGATTAAAAAATAATTATTAAGAAATAAATAATATAATTATAATACTAAAAGTCAATGGCCCTAAATAACCAGTCCTCGATCGTTTTTTTTTTTTTTTTTTTTTTTTTAATTTTAAGTCATTTTTGGCTGCTGAGGTCATTATGACTATAAATATACAATTATTTGTAAAGCAAAATTAGTATAGATGGCTCCCTGCGTGCGTTCAACACCCTTGTTCCTGCCACCCATCTGAGGTTCATCGCTGCTTGTGAACAAAGATCTTGGTGGTTGTTGTACTTCTCTCAGGCCCGGCCCTTGTTAACCTCCCCAGTTGTTAACCTAAATGTCTAATTTGGTTAGGTGATCACATCTCAATTGCATTTTCTTTCAAATGATATATACTAAAAGCCACTGTCCAATGGAGTAGAGATAAAGCTCTTGCTTCATGATCTAAGTAAGGTTCAATGGTTCTATTCCTGCACCGAGCTATAAAATTTATTTAATTGACTTTATTGGCTATCAATTAATTTGAATAAATATGGTCGTAGTCTACCTTGCCTCAGATGCCGAAAAAAGAATTAATAAACAGATATAAAAAAAAAAAAAAAAAAAAAAAACAATTCACATTAATTTAAATAAACTGATTATTGTATAATTCTTAGTTCACACTCGTTTAGAGGAAGTTTAGTTTTTAGTTTAGTAACACTTTCTTGGCAACGTATCATTAAAAAGAATAATAAACAATAATAAACTGTCATTTTATCAAGAAAGATTTGTATCGATCAAAAGGTGATAAAATATTAAATAATCTATATAAATAAAAGACATTTTAGCATTAATCGTGGTTTATTTTAGTAATTAATACAAAAAATTATATTAATATACAATAATAAACGTTTTGGCAGCCATCATCAGGTAGTTCGATTCACTTTAACAAGTAAACGCTTACTTCATGCCAACATGAATATCAGATTTCATAAAACCTAACCGAACCTTAATCGAATTATTATATCCACATAACGACAAAAAAAATTATTCCGGTTACTTTAAATAAATTTTGATATCCCGAAAAGTCAAAATTGACGTGATTACATTGTCTCCCCTTCATAGGAAATTTGGTCCAGCGCTGGAGTCTAATGTCTTAATTTTTACCACTAAGTTTCAAAAGATTTGGTCCAGGAGATGCTGAGGAAGTTGTTATTCTTAATAAAAATTGAGGGGCCCTTGCGGCTCAATTTACTCCAAATTTTACCGGTAATAACTTCTTATGTTCTCCTAAAAACTTGTAAAGTTTTATCCTTCCCTAAAGAGAGGTTCCAGAGATAGTAAGTAGTTAATAAAACAATGACAATGAGTGACAAAGTAGATAATTGTTTCAAAACAAAAATTTATTGATACATTCACTCATAAAACCATCAAACTTTTAATGTAATTTCCTTAGATAATATACATATGAATATAATTGTAAAAAAATCTATGTATTTATTTGGAACATGTTTAGCTGCTGCAATTATTTTGTTCCAAAGCTTGAAAATGGATAATTAAAGATAAAACGAAATATTTTAAAAATCAGAGGGTTTAATTTTTCATGATGATAATAATAGTTGCCTCTTATATATATAAGAGTGGGGGAAAGTAAAAATTATCATGTCATTAATTAAAGGCATAAAAGCCCTCAAATCCTAACAAACATTCCTAGTATATCGTGCACTAATGTCACACACCATTCCCTATTGCTTGTTTCGGGCTCTCTTGGATGTTCCCGGTGCTTCTATTTGGGATTGAGAGGCCTTTCATCTCTTTACTCCTCTTCCCAAAATCCCTACCATTCACCAAAGCCCTTTTGAAAATCTCTTATCAGGTAATGAATTTTTTTTTTAAGGGAAAAGCCTTAAATTAAAGGCTTAAAAACCCTCAACCCTAACAACAAAAATCATTCCACGGTAGGTTACCCCTGGTGTATCGTGCACTGATGACACACACCATTCCCTATCACCGGTTTCGGGTTCTCTGACCCATTCCCGGTTACCCACCCCTTCATCAGGTAATGAATGCTATTTTATTGTTTATATTAGACATTTGAAGGAATTCAACTGTGAAAACTAAAGGACTTAAAAAGGACCTTGAGTTAAGAACCGATGAAATATTAGGCCTAATAAAATAGTTAGGCGATTAATGGTGTAGCAAGGAGGTTGGGACCTTCCTCTTCCATTAGGTTTTTATGAGAAGAATAAAATAAAAAAAACATTTAAAAATAATATTTTTATTTAAACTAATAGAGGGAGAGGAATGGGGAACGAATTAGGCAAATCCTAACTGGGGAGGGGTATACTTTCTGAAAACGCTACTGAAGGCAAAAGAAGTTGGACTAACTAGGTAGAAGGAAATTTAGAAGGGCCTGAAGTTTTAATCTAAAATTATGAGGCACCAACATCCTAACTACGCCAGTGAAAATTCGATAATGCTCAGGTTAATTTCCATTTTAAACTTTAATGTTTTTCCAAAACAACTTGAAAGAAACTCATCCATATTCTAACCATGTCCATGTTCATATAACCTTGATAAATAAAAAAACAACTTCTCAAGATCATTAAAAAGAAACGAATAAGCAAAAAATCATAACAATTAAGGTCATTTAATTATTATTTACAAAAAGAAATGAAAATACCTATATATATATAAAACCTGTTTTATATAAAAAAATTTATATTTTTAGGAATATATTTCATATATATACTTTAACTTTATTATTTTAATTAATTTTGTAATAGCATAAGTAAATTAAAGTTAATTAAATTCCAAATAAATATTAATCCAGAAGGGTATATTCTATCGTTTACAGATTTCTTTCCTTAAAATTTACCATTTTATACAAATTTAATAACTCATATCAAAGATTAAATATGTGTCCTCGTTCCCACATTGAATACAAATTCATTTCATACAGTACAAACTAATCTACTTAAAAATATCTACTCTTTTATAATCATTTCCTTGTTTATAAAAACTATCTTAAACATTTCTTTTCCTTTTATGTCTTTATTTCTTTATAAAGAATTAGGAATTAATTAGAGGTCGACTATCCAACAAAGGACATATTTCGTTTCGAATTTGAAAGAATTTTAATGAAATTCTGAATAAAGATGTTTTAGAAACTTTTATTTTTTCAATTATTATTGTTGATTATTATATTATTCTTTACCCTCCCCCTCCCTCATCCACTGTCCGAGAGGATAGAGATACTGACATTGTCAATATTGATAACCCTAACACATCACTCAATAAGTTCCGAGGCTAACTACTAAAAAAACATTTTTTTTTTGCAAAATTCGACTTTATTCATCAACATAGTCACCTCCTAGAGTGATACAATTCATTCCAACCCTTCTCTAACATTTCGATGCTTTTTTTGTAGAAAAATTTATCTGTGGACTCAATATAGGCCTTTGTTTTGCAGCTATGACTTGAGCATTTGACGCAAATCTTTCCCTGGAGCATTTTTTTGAGGACTGCGAACAGGTTGTAGTCGCTGGGAGACAAATCCGGAGAATACGGTGGATGGGGAAGCAATTCGAACTTCAATTCGTGCAATTTTGCCATCGTAGCCAAAGACATGCATTGTCTTGGTGACAGAACACTTTTTTCTTTTGCATTTGTGGCCGTTTTTTTCGCAATTTCTTCCTTCAAACTCACCAATAATGCCATGGAATATTCGCTGTTGATGGTCTTTCCTTTCTCAAGATAGTCGGTGAATAAAATACCCTTGCGCATCCCAAAATACGAAAAACAATCTTACAGGCCTACATTTGGGTTTTTGGTCCCTTCGGACCAGCTGCTGTCCACTCAGATGACTAACGATTTGATTCTGGAGTGTAGTGGTGGATTTTTTGTGGTGGAATGTTTTATCCATTGTCACATATCGACGCAAAAAATCCTGTTTATTACGGTTAAACAGCTCCAAACAGCGCTCTGAATCATCGACGCATAGCTGTGTTTTTGGTCCAAGTGAGCAAGCGCGGCAGCGACTTTGAACACAGCTTTCTCATGGACAAATGTTCATGCAAAATAGTGTATACACTGCCTTCTGATATCTTTAAGATGTCAGCTATCTCATGCAACTTCACTTTACGGTCTTCCAAAACGATTTTGTGCACTTTTTTTTAATAACTTTTTTCTGTAATAACTGCCGAATTCGGGCGACCAGAGAGTTCAGCATCATCGGTGTTTGTACGGCCACGTTTAAACTCAGCAAACCAACGTTCGACAGTTGCTTTCGATGGAGCAGAGTCTCCATAACACTTATCAAGCCATTGTTTTGCTTGAACAGTATTTTTTCCCATCAAAAAACAGTGTTTAATCTACACACGAAATTCCTTTTTTCCATTGTTTTGAAAATAACAAAAGTAGCGTCACTAACTTGGAAACTAATGGTCAGATTGTCATGAAATTTTGACACATATCGTTTGAAGGTTGATACTTTCCAAAAATCATTTGGATTTTTCATTAGAGGGTGCCATCTAAGTGTCAACCTCGGGACTTATTGAGTGATGTGTTAAAAGCCAAAGGATGTGAGTTCGGATCCGAAGCAGTCGGATGAAAATTTATTTAAATCATTTGGATACCAATTGGTGTAAATAAATATACCTAGATAATACCTATCGTTTATAAATAAATATTAGAATTGTTTAAAGTCTAAAAAGTCTAAAAAAAAGTTCTGACAAGGAATAAAGAAATTTATAATAAAAATTTTAGTGGATAGACTGGCCTAAAAGGGATAAGAAATGTTGATCTTAAGTAGTTGCTACCCTTCACTTACCAGGTGTCAATTTTTTTGAGTATATTCGGCATCTGAGACCACATAGACTTTTAAGTAACTTTATTATTTTATTTACTTGCGATACTTATTATTCAGGTATATTTATATCAATTAGTAACTCATTGATATAAATAAATTTTGCCTGAAATTCAAACTCACATTCCTTAGCTTTTAAGGTTATTAATATTGACGGTCGAACCTCCTGGCCAATTGAATTTGGGTAATAATGGGCACATCACATCTTATGATTGTTATAAATAGTTTGTAATATTTTTATTTTAAAGGAAGAAAGGTTAAAACATAGTGGTATTTTTTTAAGTCTTTTTCTGGGACCAATAAGATTCCGTCCATTTGTTTAATTTATGCTATTTTTTATTACAAATTTTTTACTAATACCAAAAATAAACCATGATAAATTAAATCTTTCATGATTAACAAAATATTTTAATTAACTAAGTTTCTGTGACTGTTATATGTGTATAAGTTGTCTTAACATATTTATATTCCTCTATATCCTGGAACGTTTTGATTAAAAAAGCAAATAGTTTTTTATGTTGAAAATGAAAATAAAGATTAATCATTTTTTGTTTACATAAATGTACGTGATTAATTCCTGGTATTTAGTTAATAAATAATGTTCATGTACAAAAAATTAAATAATTATATTTGTTAGAAATATTTTTTAGTTAGAAGCTAAATGCAAATTTTTTTTGCATACTTTAAGATTAGGAAACCGTTCTATGTCTTAATATCTTCATCATCATCAATGATGCTCTCTGTTGACATCCTAATCTGCAAACACACAGTCATGTTCTTTCTATTAGAAAAAAATAAATAATCCCTGAAATTTTGAAGTGTATTGTACAATATTATTCTTTGACCTTTTTATTTGTAAACAAATTAAATTAGAGAGGTTATGTTAAATGATGTTTCTGTCAGTTCACAAAAAGTGATTTTTTCCAAAAATAAAGATAGTGATTGAAATGTATTTATCTAGAAAGTTTTCCATGGAGATATTAATGAATGTTTATGATGCTTAAACAGGAGGTCTCCATAATTCATTCGGCGGAACTGGCGCCTAAATCTGTCACATCTGCAACCAAGAGACCTCTCCGAAATGACACGCAACGGCAACAAGGGTGGGTATCTAAGAGGTGAATGAGTCAATCGATTTATCGGTCAAATTTACAAACTACCGTTACTTCTCATCATGAATTAATTGGGATCGCTCGTAAAGCAGGTGTTTATTTCCAATAGATTCATCTCTCTTCATTTGAAATAAGCATTCAGAACCAATTTACATATATATTCTATATGTTTAAAGGCAGTTTATAAAAATAAACTGCCATCACCCTTATTTCTCAGGCCTATTCAAATCATAAAAAGTACATCATTCTTTATATTTTTTTTTTTTTTAGTTTTTCTAAATTTATTTTTTGCAAAATTATTAAAAATTTGCTAGAACTTAGGCTCCCCTTCTTCAGAAAAAAATTATAACTTATATTATATATTTATACTGTACTTATATTCGATTTGCTTTACTAAAAAAAAATTGAACAATTAGTTTAGAACTCTCTCTTTAGTCATTTGTGTCAGCAACTACTCTAGAGAGTAACTTTCATGAGAATAATATTTGAGTGGGTTCCCGTTAACCTCTTCCAGGAGGAGACATTACAACAGTTGGATAAATTTTTGCCATGAGGTGAATTTGTATATGATTTGCTTTCAACTCAGGATTCGAGGCTCCTCTCGGCTAATCGTCTCCAGAATTACATCTCTTCTAAATACAGTAGAAACTAGATTATTCGAACCTGATCACTTGGACGCGAGGAACCCTTTTTTTTACCATTTTTTTTTTTTTCAATTTTTCCAATTTATTTTTAATTTGTGTTTCATTATTCGGACGACCCCCTATTGCCAATTAGTTTAGATATATATAGATATACATAAGCTAGCAACTTCCTTTTTTTTTTTTTTTAATTCCTACTAGTTATTAACATAATTTTTATATCATGAGATTTTCTCAAAATTTAGTAATTAATAAAATAATTAAGAAAAAATACAATCAGTCAGAAAGTTCAGGGTGACTTATAGTCTTAATTTGTCCGGATAATCAAATTTCCACTGTAATTGTTTTCTTGATAATATAATTTTTCTAATGAAAATGTATAGAATATTTTTTATAAGAAAATATAATAGTGAGGGGATATAAAGTATAGAGCGTAAAAAGGACATATTGCCTGGAGCTTAACATCGTTAATGAAAGAGGGTTAGAATTACTTAATTGAATGTTTTTCTATTTTCAAACTTTTACTTTTATTTTATTGTTTATTTTTAGTCTTTTTCGTCATCTGAGGCCATGAGTCTCCGTTCTTATTTATTTAAATAAATTGGTAGCTAATATAATTCAGAACAGGCAGCGAACCACTGATCTTTAGAACGTGAAGGGAGACCTCTACCTCTGTCCTTATAAATTTAAAATTTTTTCATTTTTGTTTAATTACTCGATTGAAATTCAAAAATCATAATTTAAATAAATACTATCTGAAAAATTCTTCAAAATAATTAAATTCTAATTATTTTTCTCTTAAATTTTTAGATTGTCTGATAAAGAATTAAAAATATCAACTTTTTTTAAAATTCTTTTAAGTATTTACAGTAAAGTTTATAATCTTTTAATTCTAGTAGGCAAAATGAGGATATTTTTCCCTGTTTTCCCCCGAAAATACAAGAAGGTAAGGATGGACACTTCATCAGGAGTAGAGCCATATTTTGCCAAAGTAGGCAAAATTTTTCAACTTTAAATATCGAGGTCAAAAATGTCTTTTTTTTAAATCCTAATTTCTTCAAGACGAGGTTTGGGACTCCTTCCCCCATCCTTCCTTGATTATGCGACTGTAAAGTCAAATATAAACTTCAAAAATATAACTTGTGGGCCTAAACTCACTATGAAATAAATGAAAGACTGGAAAAGCTCTCTACCTTAACCAACTAGCTTCAAAATTACTATGAATTTAATCAACTTCTGCTCCATGACAACAAACCCTAAGTCTAATGTTATCCAATCCGGATTGGTCATCTGGCATATCGGGTACCGGGGGTAGAAATCTTATCTTATAGTCATTTTCAAAATATTTTTACAAAATCGATCCATAGGCTGTTTAAAAAATTGTTTTTGTTATCTCCTTTTGTTTTGTTTCAATTTAATATTTATTATCGTGGCCAAAACATTTAGGTGGCCATTCGTAAGAAAATAAAAATGTTGAACACAAATTTTCTTTTTTTTACGCCTATATACTATCTATTACATTATGTTTTGGAGGCCCGGGATGCAAAATACCCGTTGAAAAATAAAGTCCGGTCTGGGCCTGAATTTTGTGACTGATTTTATTTTTCCTTGATTATTTTATTAATTACTAAATTTTGAGAAAATCTTATGATATAGAAATTATATTAATAACTAGTAGGACTTCAAATACTAATAACTAGTAGGAACTTAAAAAAAAAAGTAGGGGTTGTTAACTTATATATATCTATCTAATTGGGAATAGGGTCGTCCGAATAATGAAACAAAAATTAAAAATAAATTGAATTTCAACCTAATAATGAAACAAAATGAAAAAATTTTAATAAATGGTGCAGAGGTCTCCCTTCACGTTCCAAAGATCAGTGGTTCGCTTCCCGTTTTGAGACAAAAATTTATTTAAATTACATTAGGTACCAATTAATCTAAATAAATAAGAACGGAAACTCATGGCTTCAGATGGCGAAAAAGATTAAAAATAAAAAATATAATATAAAGTTTGAAAATAGAAAAACATTCAATTAAGTAATTCCATCCCTCTTTCATTAACGATGTTAAGATCTAGTCAATATGTGCTCTATATTTGGAATCCCCTAATTGTTATATTTTCCTATAAAAAATATTCGATACATTTTCATTAGAAAAATTATTTTAAAGTTGATTAATCAAGAAAACAAGTGGAAATTTGATTATCCGGACTAATCGAGACCAGAAGTCATTCGGATAATCAAAAGTTCCAATAATCAAATACAAATTTAAAAAAAATAGGAAAAACCAGAAAAAATTGACAAAAAAAAAAACCAAACTAAAAATAGCTGGGCTTCTCCCTTCTGGATAATTCAAGATCCGAATAATCTATACTTTTATAAATATACATAATTTTTGTAAAAAAAAGCAAGATTTATTTTTGCTTTATTCCGCCGATTTTTTATTAGCTTTTTATCTATCACCCCAGGGTATTCCTTAAAAAAGGGGCTTCAAAAAAATTAATAAAATTCCTTTTTCTATAAATTTTTTGCCTTGAAGTTTTAATCTGGAGAGATGAATTGGTAATCAGCCAAATGATAAATTCTTTATATTTTTCTCAGAATGGTTTTAATGATCTTTAATAACGATCATTAATTAATTTATTCTTATAAAATAAATAGTAAAGAGAACAAGTCACTACTTGCCTATTTTTCACAAATATAAAATAAATTAAAAAAATATTAATTACTTCGAAAATTAACAAGTTTTAAATTTATTCTATTTCAAAAAAGCCTAAAAATTTATTCAAATGATGTTCGAATGTTCACAATTATTTATTCATTTTCTAGCTGTCATCTGTGACTCACTCGCTTACCTATATAATATAAATAAAAAAAAAATTTGAATATGTTTGACCTAACATATGTTTTTTAACAATACATGATAACAAACGGCCTATCAATGAATTCTTTAAATAAAGGAATTATATTTACAGGTGACGAGCGATCGCTTCTTCTTCTATTGAGACGTGTCGGCGGCGGCGAATCATCGTCGTCGTCGTCGTCGTCAGCTTCGCCGTCGTTATCTCGTTCCTACGGAACCCACTCCGTAGCCATGCCCAGCCTCAAATCTCTAATGGCCAGCCGGAGGGCTGCTATGGGGCCCGTACCTTCGAGCACCTCAGCCTCTACCTCCCAGGCTGCAGCTGCCACTGCACCACTACTTCAGAGGTTAAAATAACTCCATTTGTTGAAGAACTAAATTAAAGATCTTTATTACTGATGTAACCACCTGTTTCTTCTCGAAGAATATATCTAAATTTAAGACGTAATATCTTAATTAGATGAACTTATGTTAGACTACCTACTAGGAATTTCTATTTATCATATTATCTTCTTTAACTTTTCATGTTAGGGATATTTTTTATTTTCAAAAAACAATTTTCCTTTAATAAGCTACTTATGACTTATAAGATGACATCAATAAACTACCAATTTTGTATATTAATTTTTTCCGTATTCAGATATATATTCACATCTGAATTTTAAAATTTATAAAAATCTGCTAACCGAATTTGGTTTACCGTACAGACATAATGCTGATGGTTTTCTACAAATAACCTAAATCGTGTTTATCTATATAAATCTATAAAAATCTCATAAAGTCAAAATTGGTATGAATACACTATCTTTTCTTTAAGAGACGGTCAAAAAATTGATGTAAATTTTAAAAAAAATTATATAATTTCACATATTTTTTTAAAATACTATTGATTTATATGAATAATAAATTTTATAAAATAATTATTTTAAAATAATATAATATATAAATTTTATAAATAAAAATATTTTTCCTTGAATGACGTAAAAATAAAATAGATAAACAATAAATCATTCTAAGTTGTTTTGCTAATTATAAAGATTTATGAAATTTAAAAGTATAAATAATGTGATAATATATTTTCCAATTGTTTTTTTTTTTAATCAACTTTTTCATTATACATAATAAATGAATAAAATTATTTGCATGTTAGGAATTTGATTGATTGAAATCTTCTCTAGTTTAAAATAATAATTTTTTGCCATGCCTCAAAAAATATATGAGAGATATAATCCTTATATCGACTGAGAGACATTTATTTAAATTGTATTAATATTTTTGACCTTTAAATTGTAGTCATTTTTTATCTAAAATTTTCTCTAACTTAATAGTCAGTTTATTTTTAAAAATAATAACGAATGCCAAATATATTTTTAATAAAATGTTTTGAATTGTTTATTTTTTAGGCCATCTTGTAATGAAGGTTCCCCTCTAGCTGGGAGTTCTAACAACGGAGCTGTGGCTGGTGTGTTCCTTAAACGTCGTCGGGATAGCTTGGAAGGATCCACTGGAAGCGATGTAGACACTCCTTTGCCATTACTCAGGAACAAAGGACCATCATGTACAAGTCTACCCCGTGTTCCTGCTATCTCTGTCAGCTCTGCAGACTCAAACGAATTGAGGAAATGTGAGACTGTCGTCACACTTAGCAATCTCATGCTCAATCAACAGGTAGCAATTTTCTTGGTATTTATTTTAATATCCGGAGAAAATAACATACTATCTACAGCAATTTTATTATTATTTCCAGTTAATAGGAAGTGCATTTTTATTATAGCAAACGATATTTTATATGAAATATATAGTTTCATTTCCTCTATCATTATGTGATTAATTAAAAGTTCTCCATATTTCTTTCACTTTTTTAAAAACCACCTAAGTTTAAGTTTATAAAATTTTTCTTAAAAACATATCATATTTCTAAGAATTATTAAGGATAATATGTCTGCAAACAGGTTGATTCATATCTAGATGGGTGTTAAAAAAGGAGAATGCTGATATATGAGAAATTTTTTAATTTTTCTTTGTAAATGAACTTCAGATCCACTATTACTTTCCACTTTTTTATATATCGTCAAATCCCGATTTTCCCAGTTAGGATTAGGTCTCTTTCGCTTATTTCTGATCTAAATAAGCATTGTTCGTAATTTTATACACAATGAGGAAGGATGTAAGACAGGAGCAGCCAATTTATAGCTGCAGGATGCTTAATGAATGGTCAGTCTGGTCAATCTTGTTGTCCCATTATCATTATCATTCGAAGATTCATTATTATATGCCCAGAGTTAGTTATTAATAAAATGATTCAATATATGTCCAGTAAAAGCACAATTATCCGGATTAAATGGGAATAAGAGTAATAGATTAAAAAAATCATTATTGAGATTTTCACAGAAATACACATTTTGAAGTCCCCTAATTCTAAAAAAAAAGTGTCTCATAAAAGTCTGTCTGTGTGTCATTACATTACACAATTTTCCTTATCTTAACTGAGAGAAAGTTGTTTGATGTGCTTTTAGTGGCAACATTTTATTTTATTTATTGTTCGTTCGTGTATAAAATTGCGAACAATGTTCTCTTTGGCTAGAGAACTATTAATATTTCTAACTAGGCAAAAACGATTTTGACTGAAGCTATTTTTTGTCGACAAGATATACATATATTGTTTTATTATAATTATTTTTGTTCTTTCATTTTAGAAATTTTTGTATTAATTTTCTTGAATTTTTGACTTTTACTCAAGTATCCCTTAGAAAGAAAGCTTAAAGCTGTTTACACAATATATATTTATTATAAATACCCTAATTTTGATACAAATCGTGAATTTGCAGAGAGGTACCTGTTTTTTTTTTTCTCATAGATATTTGAATGTTTCTAGAAATTATCTTATGGATAATAGGAGTAAAGAATCTTCGATACAAATTAAAAAAAAAAAGAACATTTTAATTTTAGTATTCCGCCATTGGGGTAATCATGAATGGGTTCGTAAATTAACTCGGGTAGCAGGAAGTTGAGGAGTCGACGAGTAGACTCGACTTTTGAGTTAACCTAAGCAAACATGTCTCAGTAATCTGTAAATTTTACTCTACTTATTAAGCACCTAAGCGTCTCGCACAGGACTTTTTAAACTCTGGGTCGCGAAAATTTGGTAATTATAAATAAATTATGAGAAGCAGGCGCGCCACGCGCAATCTATTATAATGTAAAATCAGAAATGTTCTGCATTATCAAAAATTGAGCCAAGATATAATTCTTTAAATTAATATGAAAATGAACATACTCACAATATACTTTGATATTGTGATATAATGTTCAAATATATATATATAATTCCTATGAATATTTTCTTTTGCAATAAAAATTACAAATAGGTACAATTTTTAAATCTATTATAGACATCTTACCTATCTACATATATTAATGTTATATTGTATGTATTTTATAGTATTACTATATTGGGGGTCGTTTAAAATTTTCTCGGGCGTAAGGGGGTCGTCATAAGAAAAAGTTTAAGAAAGCCTGGTCTAGCAAAGCATTCCTTTAACACAATGTCCATTTACAAAGCAACCGCTCAAAAAATTGACAAGTCACATAATTAATATAATACATAACTCACATAAGGATACATTATTCATAATAAAATTTTAGAATTAATATCTAATTCATTTTCCTTTTTCCTATCTTGATTAATGATGAATTGGTCATTTTCATTTTATTTTAAAATATAAAATATTATTTCTTAAAAATGAAAAAAATTAATATGTAAAATTAATAAAAAAAATTTAACAAAACAGAATTCTTAAAATTTGAGCTATTATAGAGAAATAATTTGAAAACAAGTTGCTTTTTTAGTTAAATTGAAATTACTCTGATGACGATTTACAAAAACCTGACCATAGTCCGAGTTGAATTTACGAATTCACCCCATGTAGACAAGATGTCCTTGTTAGAAAGGATTCCCAAAATTTTTGGTTGTCACCTAATACACGTTGTTCGTTAATTAATATAGCGCCGTCGGGTAGGCAACCATTTTCTCAAATAAGGATTCTGAACATTGGCATTAAGGAGAACTGATAGCTTGAGTAAAATATAGTAGCAATATCACATGTTTTATCTCCAAAATAAATAATAATAATCTACATGTAAAAAAGGAAATAATTCTTGCTGGTAAAATATAATTATTTTTTATAAGGATATGAATTGAAATTCATAAAAAAAATTTTAATAAGTCTTTTAAATAATAATAATTAATTTCTCTTTGTCCTTGCTTGCTCAAATAATAATCCTGCTTTCAATTAATTCAATTTACTAATAAACATTCATACAATTTAATTCATAAAGATAATATCATCTAAGGATTTTATAAACATGGTTATATAATTAGGAAAATCTTGAATTTGTCATTCTCAAAAAAAAAAAATTCCCTAGAAATAAAATAAAAAAAATTAACAGGATATGTTATATCATAATTTTTTCTTTCTAGCCGTTGCGGCCTGTGAACCGCCTCCGCGTTCCACCCCCTCATGATCTCCCTCCAAGTCGCGTTTGTTCGCGTTGCTCTTCTCTTCTCTCGATGGCCGGAAGTTCTTCAAGATACTCTCTTAATGCCGCTAGTGGTACTTTTGTTCCATCTGCATCGACAGCTGCATTAGCGGCTTCTGCAAGCTCCAATCCTCCTCTGTTACTATGCAAATTGTGCCTCTCCGAAGTGCCCATGCCTGAAACTGTGGAGATTCTCCGCTGCAGTTGCTGTTTTTGTAAAGAGGTAATTTTTTTTTTAATCTGAAAGCATAAGGTCCAACGGATCTATAATGACCAGTAGTCACATGCAGCCAGAAAGAAAAGGAGTAAGTGATAGTGGGGACTTTAAAAGTGCTTGTTTAGTTTTGATTCTAAGTTTTAGGAAAGATAGCAGCAAGGTGGTTTTCCAATCATGGGAGGTTATGGGAGGACTGGAATTGACTCGTTCTACTAATCACATTGCCAACCCTTTTTCTACCATATGATCCATTTGACCCTGGGTGGTCAAGGAAATTTGATCGGTCACGGGGTAAAAAGGCCACGCTGCAGCTTTGAAATTTGGGGAGATTTCAAATGGCGCGATTTAGAATTATTTTAATCTGCCTCGATTTTTTAATTGAATTAATTAATTTAGTTAATTTAGATTTGTGTAACTCATTAATGGGGGAGGGGGGAGAGTGGGTCGACTGGTGGGTTGAGGACGCTTTGACGAAAGGATTTAATGGTTAGGGAACACAAAAGTTCTACCTTATTGTTTGTCTGAAGTGCGACCGCTGAAAAGTGATGGAATTATGGTCTGCATTTGCTCTCTCAAAGAAAGAAAGCCAATAGATTATTAGTAGTTTCAGTTTAATTATAAAAGTAAAATTATGACAAAACATTTTCAAAGCTCAAGGCTCTGAAGAACAATATATAATTATACAAATTGAAGATTCAAAAACAATATATTCAGAAAGAGAGAATGACTGAATATTAATTAAAATAAATTAAAATAAAAGAATGTTCTAGGCGGCCAAGCTAGATGTTATTTTTATGTTTATTTAATGACAGAAAATTTAGTTCTAATTAAAGTCATGGAAGTGTTTATATTTAAATGAGTACTCATCACTTTTGGAGAAAGGGGAGTTGTCGGGAAGATGGTTCGAATTCTTCTCAGCAATATGTCTTGGCGTGAATCCCGGTAGAGCAAGAGAATGAGATGATGCGTTCTCACTCGGATAGAGATGTCGTCGTCAATCAGAGAAAATTCTTCGCTGGGCACGTTGTGTTGATTACGACGTGGTCCTTCTCCAACACGAAGGAGTAGAGTAAATCGCTACACCACTACTCCCCCTCCGTTTGTTTACTCTATCGAGGGCCAGAGTATCTCTCGCTATGTTGAAACATGATCGAATAATCTAATAATGTCATAAACTTGTAATAATGTAATAATTTTCACTTATAATAATAATGTCCCAATTCTAATAATCTAATGTAAGAATGTTGGTTACTGAGTTAAAAAAAAAGGATCTCCTCATAATCTCTCACGCCGGCCAAGGATCTAGTTTATATATCGAGACTCCAGGTTTCTAGAATATTCCTTGGAGGGCAGTTTTACAGTGGAGGGAGAAGTCGGTACAAATTTTTTCTCGACTTCGCTCTCTCAAATCCTTAGGAAATTCTTTTTGGTTTTTTTTTGGGGATGTTGATGCATAAGGCACCACAATTCGTTTTATTATTGCTTTTGATCAAGAGATAAAGAGTCCATTAATACAAAAACAACCGGGCAGCACAGCACAAAAGGAAAATAATAAAAATAACCATTATATAAAACATATTTGCCAGATGGGCAAACTAGGATCAAAATAAGTTTCACAAAAAATTATGATTATAATTTTAAACAATAAAATTTATTCTTTATTAAAAATTAATCAATTATTATTGATTTTTTACTAATCCCTTCTCAACATGTTAACTATATGGGGATATTGGGACGATGATTCTCTTGTATTTAATTATAAAAGGAGCTGAGCATTGATAAACATATTTTTAAATATTTGAATTGAGAAAATTAGTTTTAATTTTAACATGTGCAATTAATGAGATTAATTGCTAGAAAGTGACCTACATATTTGTGAGTTAACTAGTTCTGAGGTTCATTTTAAATCTTATTCCAGTCATTTGTCCAAATTTTTTTCCATTCAATTCCATATTTTCTCTTTACAAAATTTTGCTTCACCTTTTTTTCATAACTATTTTTCTTTTTAACTATATTGATTTATTATTTTAAAGTAATATATTTCGGTAACTCATTTTCTTGCCTTCACATAACTACCTTAATATAAAAAATTTTATATCAGCAGTTATTTTTTATTTTATTCACTCTAAATGAAAAAAATCTTAGTGATATATATTCAAAAATTCTTAATTTATCAAGGCAATAGAATGTCGAAATGTTTCTATAAATCACATCAAAAAATTTACCTTTTGATTTTAATTAGCGGAGCAAATTAAATTGCAAAAGCCTTCCATTAGTCTTTCAAAATAAATGTAAAAACTCATATATTTTCTAGGCTATATATAGTCTTTTTTTATCAACCAACTGACTGTATACTTCAAGGTTGGTCAATGACTGTTGATTTTTCTTTATTTCCACTATTTCCACTTCTGTCCCAATTTGCAAAAATAAACATTATATATATTCTTATATTTAATAAAACAAATTATTTAAATTATTTTATTATATATTAATTTTTTCACTTTCTTCACTGATTTGATAAACATTTATTTATCTAATCAAAAATTTATTAAACATAAGAAGAATTCAATTTAAATATATTAATTAATTATTATCATAAATTTGTGCTAAACACTTTAATTTTAGTATATTATATATGAGTGATAACTTAAACTCTTTATTATTATTTAACTTTATCTTTTAATAGATACCTTTATTAATTATTATATTATTATAATAAATATATATACTTAATCCTCTTATCTTTTTAAAATTAAATGAGATTAAGAGAAAATTAGGCCTATTTTTGCCAGATATTTTTGACAACCTTAAAAGAGAGCTCTTAACTAGAAAATTTTTATTTATACATATCTGTTGATTAGAGGGCTATTTTTTAAATAAGGTCCGTTTTAAAAATAAAAATAAAAATAGAATATATTTTCGAAATATATTTATTTTCAGATTTTATATACTTTCTTTTATTTTTCCACATAGTTTCCTTGTTTGTTCACACACTTGTCATATCTTACAACTCTGAATACCTTCTTCAACCAAGTTTGCTGCATGTTTCCATAGACTGCTATTTTGACTCAGGATTGATAAGCAATCCCCTGTGATATAACTCAACAACTCATCGCCTCCCTTGTTATAACGAGTCAAAGTCAAGGCCAGTCCTGTACAAAATTATGTCTGAGGTCTTAAACTTCAAGAAATTGTGCTCTCGGTGGGTCCCGAAACTCCTTACAAAAGACCACAAAAAAAAAGAGAACAATACCCTTTTTGACGCGTTATAATGAATCATATTGTCACAAGGGATGAAACATGGGGGTATCGCATATTACTTAGTCAAAGCAACGGTCTATTGGAACAGGCTGCAAACTTGGTTGAAAGAAGGTATTCAAAGTTTAGTTGTAAGCTATGACAAGTGTGTGAATAAACAAAGAAACTATGTGGAAAAATAAAAGTATGTAGAATATGAAAATAAATGTATTTCTAAAATATATTCTATTTTTATTTTTATTTTTAAAACGAATCTTTGAATAATTGGTCGTTACATTGGGAATTTGTTCAATATCTATAAATTAGATTTGATTTAGGGGCCTAATGCCTAAACTTGCACCTTCTCTTCCATTTTAGAAAAACTCTGATTATTTATAATTTTTGGGAATTTTGTTAGTTGGAGTCGGAGGCTGAAGGTGAGTTGAAGTTTCACAGATTTTGACTCAAGTGACTTTTCCAGAAAAAATTTAGTTCACACATTTGTATATAAACTTAATAATATATTTATTACGAAATAGAGAATTTTGTTCTTTATTTTATTAAAAATATTATTTTAAATTATGTTTTAGTGCATGAAAGCTTACGTCGAATTTGAGATCAATGAAGGTGCATATGATATTTCCTGCCCTGACGCGCAATGTGAAAATGAAGGTGTGATTACATTGCAAGAAGTTGCACGACTAATCTCGCCGGAAATGATGGACAAATACCATCGATTCCGACTCAATCGAGGTATATTCAAACAATTTTTTTAAATATATTTATTATAAAAAATAAAATACAAGTAATAATAACAGTTATAAAAATAATAAAGTTTTGTACTAAAAAAAGGACAGACATTTTGCAAATATATATCTCTGTAAAATTTTATTAATATTTATAAATATTTATTTAATATTAATGGAAAAATAAAATTTCTTTCTTTTAATTTAGACCAATTAATTTTTTCAGAGGTGGACCTTGATGCAAGTCGCACATGGTGTCCTCGAGCAGGCTGTGAGACAGTATGCACAGTGTGCTCAACAGGCGGTTGTGTCCCTCAAGCTGTGCATTGTCCTACATGTTCATCAGATTTCTGTTCGAATTGTCGGGGAAGTTGGCATGCTGGACTTTCGTGTGAGGATCACAATCGACGACCGAATGGAACTGACCGAGGTGGTCCATCGTCACCCCCTGGCATTCCTTTCGATTCAGACCTTATCAAATGCTGTCCCATGTGCAATGTTCCCATTGAGAAAGATGAAGGTTGCGCTCAAATGATGTGTAAAAGGTGCAAGCATGTGTTCTGCTGGTATTGTCTCGCTTCCCTCGATGTAAGTTATTAATTATTTAAAAATTATAATTTAAGGTTTAATTATATGTCAGACGAAATTTGGTTCTCCTGAAATGGCCAGTAGTTTTCACATTTTATAGGTGGATGCGAATCTGATTAGTAGTTTTGTCAATTTAACTCAAGTTGGGGAGGAAGAGGAAGTCTCTATACACCCCCTTCTTATCGACCGCCCTATTGTTCGAGGCAAGGCTGACTCTAAATTCGACCAAAAGTAACAAGAAATTTTTAAGTGGCTGTTTGTTGACCTGAAAAATTTTGAGTTGTTTTGATATTTTCAAAAACCCACATGTACAGGATTATCTACAACCATAATCTTTTCCAAGTTCTTTTTATCAATCTAGACTTATTAGAAAAAAAATAAATTTTTCCACTTTTTTCAAATTTTGGGCCACTCGGCACTGATTTGAAATCTGTGGCCCTCCTAGTCAAAAGAAGACCAGAGACGAAATTCCTAGACAAAGATTTCAAAATTGCAAAATAAACCATAGGAAAAAACCATAGAAAAATTGAAGTTTTATTTTAAAAAACTTTTTAACATAATATCAATATCTGGAATTTACAAAAAAATCATTTAATTTAGGATGGTTTATAACATCATACTCGCGGGAGAAAAGGTTCCTTTAAGACTACACATAGATTCACTAAGATTAAATAATGTTGATTTTTAAAAATTATTACGTTTTTAAATATACATCATTTTAAACTCATTCTCCTAGTC
>JAAAKE020012007.1:0-10810 GCA_010014785.2 Anisolabis maritima
GATAACTTGAGCTCGCTTTACTGTAGTGCAACCATAAATGCATCACAGCAAAATTATAGATCTCTTTCAACTTATGGTTTATTTCAACTAACCGGAAGTGGTATCTGAAATGTTTCGAAAAGTTGAGGGGAGGCTAGTCACAATTTTTTTTTGACCAATTGGTATTGGTATCAGAATTTTTTCAAAGGATTTCAAAAATTAAAAAAAATTAAACAATTACTATTAGAATTATCCATATTTACAAACTAACAATTGTATTATAAATAAATTAACACGTTTTAGTAGAAAACTTAATCTCGTAATAAAATGAACCATTTTAGTGATATTTTATCTTGCTTTATAGTCTATGAACATTCATTAAGCAAAGCTTATTTAATCTAACTTCTGACATTTTTTGATCTGAACCAAGTTTTAACTTTTCTCAAAGTATTAAGGGTTAGTCGAGTGAAATGACACCTCAGAGTATCAACAAATGTGTCATCCAATAGAGACCAAAATATTTACATTAAATTACTACTTGCCCTCACCCTGTGGCGTTAAAGAAACCGAGAGGTTAAAGATAGTGTCATTGTCACTAATGATAACCTTCAAGGTGAGTGGGTTCGGAACCCAGGCAGTCCGATGAAAATTTATTTAAATCGAATTGGATATCAATTGATTTAAATAAATATGCCTGGATCATTGTATCGTAAATAAATAGAGTATATATCGTATTATGTCTATATCGCCTCAGATGCCAAAAAAACAAAAAAAAAATAATTACTAGTTCGCAAAGTAGATTTTTTTTTCTAGTTATTTTCTCAATGTTCTACTACATGTTCTTTAGCCATAATTATAAACATTTTTAAAATGAATCTTGCCCCCCCCCCCCTAATTTTCTTTGCTGCCTCCTTTTTTTTGAGTCAGCGGTTTACCTCGTCAGAACTCTGAATTTTTTTTCACGCGTAAAAAATTTTTTCTCAGTCTTACTAAATTTTATCTAATTTGTTTTGGAGAATTTAAGGATATTTTGCCCAGTTTAAAAAATAATATATGTATAACTTATTTTTATAATTCATAATTTAAAAGCATCTATATCTACATAAATCAATGATATTAGAATAATATTATTGACAATAGAAATTCTCAAAGATAAATGTGATTAAAATATTTAAATGGTATCGAGTTATAGGAAAGTCGCCATATTTTGGTAATTTGTACTTTAGTTTTATTTCATTTAATAATAAAAATTAATAAATATTATATGATAATAATTTTCTATAAGATAGACAAAGAATTAAATTGAATCTAATCAAAATTCTATAATTAAAACATTTTTAAATTTTAAATTTACACGCAAAGATTGCCCTCTTTCGTGTACAGTTTTTAAGTAGAGTAAATTATCATAAAATTTAAAAATTAATAGTTTTGACAATAAAAAGTCTTTGAAACGGAAAATTGTTTACTTAATATTTCATAGAATTTATTTAATAACATATTACATCCCTTGGAATTGTAATATTTTTATTGCGTATAACTTTAACAATTTTTTTTATCTCTTGTATACGATATATAATTTTTTCTTTGATAATGGATAACATATTGCTGGTTGTTACTGGTCGATAAGTTATAAAAAAATAACAAAACAAGCTCACAAATCACTTGAAAGCCTTAATTTTATAAATCAAGGGAAAGGGGAAAGGACAAGCCCAAATGATTTTAATTTAGTTTTCATATGTTCTTTTTTTCTTTAATTTATTTGAGAGCAATGTCATATTCTTGTATTAATGGATCAAGATAGTGTTAAAATGGAAAATGGAAATATTAATAGCAGCTTCCATTAAAATTACTAATTAAGAATATGTTTCTTTAACGGAAAATACTAATAAAATATTTTTTTCGACTGGCTTGGAGGCATATGTATATCCTAGGTCCTTTTTTTCCATCGACTGTTAAAAAATTTGATTTTAAGAAAGCTTCGCTTTGTATGCAAAATTTACTAAGACTTTAAAAACTGATTCTGCTTAGAAACGTCTCGTATTTTCAAAATCATTTTACAATATATTTTACATATATACCAACGTATTGCAGACTTTTTGGCCTTTTCTCCGTTATCAAACTCCAAAATAAAGCAAGGGTGAATAATTAAATAATCATATTTTTCTTTCATATATTAAAAAAAAAATTAGAATATAATAATTTAATAATTTTGGACCTTTTTACCTAAAACCTCATTTATTTATTCGGTGTACGAAATTAGGGTCTTCAAACACAGTAGGGAGTTAATAGATGTACTGTATAAATAAACTGATATAATGAAAGAGAGAAGAGCCAATAGAGGTCGACAAAAAACTCTTAACCCGATAAATCGATTCGGAGAGCATTAATAGACTGAAACATCCGGTTGTAGAGACAACCGAGGCATTCGTGATTGGGCTTATTGAATTAATCAAACAGATTCTAACATTAATGGATTATGTTATCAGACCAATCCATTGCTTGACCGCTAAATATATAGACATTTATCTATATTAAATGTTTATTTATAAAATTAAAGTCTGATCGAAAAAGAAAGGTTAATTATTTTTTAATTATTTTAAATATAAAAAAAATATTCTAAACTTCGAAATGTTAACATAACAATTGCGTTATTAGAAAGGGTTTAAAAAAAGGAAAAATTTAATTTGTCTATATTTTTGTTGTCGGTTCAGATCATATGGTTCCTGAGAATCAAACCCAGGATCTCCAGCTTAACCGAGATTGAATCGTATTATTCTTTGAACCAAAACACTTAAATCTGTTCATCCACATTTACATTTCTGGTTAGTGTTGTTCACTGATAAAAATTTTTTTATCCAAGTTGTTAAATTTTCCTAAAAATTAATAACAAAGCATATGTAGTCTATACTAGAGTAACTCTGGACCTATTAATTGAAAAATCTATTAGGGAGTTCGTTATTTGTGTTGCCGACCCATTATTTTCATTATTAACTACATCTTGGAAAATAAAATTTAAATTCACTTTTTATAATTTTAAACTAAAATTGTCGAAATTTCAATGGAGTATAATTAAGAAGAATTATATTGCTCTTTGGGACATATAAAAATGGAAAATAAAGTCATTAGAATTTTCACTACTCAAAATTTATTTAAAGTTTCTCCTTTCCATTTTATTAAATCAGACAAATTGTTTCTTTTTTTTTTAAGTCACGTTCCAAAAGCCAGTGGTTCGCTTCCCGTCCGGAGCGACAAAAATTAATTTATATTATATTGGGTATAATAATTAATTTAAATAAATAAGGTTGGAATCTAAATGGCCTGAGATACCAAAAAAAATTTTTTTTAAGTCTTATTGGTAGCCAATAAAATATAAATAAATTTTTGGCGCTCATGACGAGAAAAGAACTATTGATATTTATAATCTTTTTTTTAGAATCAATGCGGTCATATATAAAGAAAATTGATCCAAGTTTGAAGGACAATTAATTGTTATCATCGAGTTTAAAAAGATTTGGCCAAGCGGAGCTGAAAAAAGCTATAAATTTTTTTTACCACCCTCTGCGGATTGATTCGCTTCAAATTTTTATACCTTCTTAGGTACTGTTGGCGTCCTTTTGACCTGAAAAGTAAAGATATTGTTAAAAATTGGGGGTTTCAATTTTTCATGATTTTCCTTTCCCCTTTTATTATATAAAATAGTCCGGAAAATAAAAATTAATTTACTTTATTAAAGTTATTTAAGAAGGGGCAATTGCATTGGAGAAGGAAGATTTTGGCGCGAACTTCTTCAGGAAGTTGTCTCCCTGTATCTTATCCAAGAATAGAGCGAGCAATCAGTTTAAGTAAAAAATAAAAATTTTGTATAGTATAGTTATTTTGAAAAAAACCTAATGAAGACCCAAAGATTTAATCCGATTTTAATTAAAAATAAATTTTAATAAATAAAGCATTATAAAATTATTTTCTCTTCGAACTCATTAGACTTATAAATTTTAACATTGAAAAGGATTCAAACAGAGAAGGAATGTGAAATATACCTGGCAATAATGCATAATATATTTTCCCTCTCATTAAAGAATTTGCTACATCATCAATTCCCAATACACTTATAAAATATTAACTTAATTTTCAATAATTAAATAAAGGACAAACAAAATATCGCTATTTCTTTGTAAAATGCCAATTTATTAGTATTAGAGAAATAAAAGAAAAAAAAAAACGAATTTGGAATTTAATTTGAATATTGTTCTTGCTTAAAAGACTTCCATTTGATAAATATTTTATTAACTATAAAAAATTTAATTAAAAATATTGAATTTAAAATGGCGAGGTGTGTATGTGTTTGTATATATATATTGAAAGAGCTCAACCTGAAATCACGCCCTTTTGGTAGAAATTAAGTAAGCCCAGCCCTCTCACGCAAAAATTTGAATATACAAATGCATTAAATTCAAAGAGCTAAATCGATGTCCTAGAAATAAAATTTATCCTAATTTCTAGTCTATAAATAAACAAAAATTCACTTAAAGAATCACATCTGGTGACCATATGAATTGGCAACCACAAATTACCCAAACTAAGACTGACTCCTCAGTATATGCCAGTTATTATTCTCTATTATACAATCGCATGGTGCAGTACGATTTGTTCTTTATTTTCCTGTCACATCTTTAAATTATTATAATGATAGATGGCGTTGGAAGTTTTTTATATATTTCCTAAAATATCAAAAAATTTTGTTTTTATAGTTAAAAATTTATCTTTTCTATAATATATTTTTTTTGGTTTTGAAATTTAGGGCCACGAATTTATTAAACAGTATTCTATATAACCATATACAATAAAACCTATATATACCGGACAATATTCGATCCATGACCGTTATATAGAGGCGTTCATTAATAGTTAAATTAAGTTAAATGTTAATATAGTTCAAAGAAATTGTCCTTTATTTTCACCTGGTCGTAAAATAGAGGTATTCGTTATAGAGGTTTCATTATATTTAGGATAACCACTATCCACTCATATTTATTCAAATAAAATGAGTTTATTCTCACTATTTGATTTTGATGCATTTCTTTCAGCTAATTAAGATTTTTATTAAAATTAAAAATTACTTTTGATTAAAGTTTAAAATTATTATATAAATGTATAAATTATCTAATAAAACGATATTGAACAACCACTTGGGTGTATAAATGAAAATATAGATTTTAATACTTAATAGTTAATATCAACAATTTTTGGACCCAGTTGGTCTTCAAATTCTATTATGGTAATCAAGTTATTAGGCCACATATTTATGGAAACCTGGGGAAACTTAACTATTCCGGAAACTAGTAAAAGGGTTATAAAATAATAAAAGTCTGGATTGTTAAATTGTACTGATTGCCAGTAAATAGTTTGTTTTATATCTATTCCTCGGTGTACACGCATCTTGATAAACAAAGGTCGTTATAATGGCTAAAGACTGACTGAATGTCTTGATCAAACCTTGCTGAGAATTCCTAATTCTGAACAGAGTTCTTTCCACTTAAATACGCAATCTCGTCAGATCTCACATTTCCAATTGTACTCAATTTAAAATTTCTTTAGTATTACTGGAGGCATGGTGTGGTGTGCGGGAGTCTGACGACCAATCAGAGTACTATGTTGCCAGATTTGCACAAAAAAACGGCTCCTCACTCCCACTTCGAACACTGACCGTTAGTGATGCACAAGTCTCTGCCTCTCTGCTCCTCCGCTAAGAGCTCAGTACAAAACGTTTCCTTATTTTCCTTTCTGAGCGATAAATTTTTTAAAAATTATATTGGTTATTAATACCGAAGAAGAAATGATTAAATCACTTAGATTAAATCCTGAGTTGGAGACACGAGATCGGGTTCAAATCCATCTCAAGGCAAAAATTCTTCCAACTTTATAAGTGACGCCTCCTCCTGGGGAAGGAAATGGGCACCCACCCCGGTATGATTCCATAAAAGTTATTTGTGTGTTGACACAAATGACTGAAGAGAGAGAGAGAGATAGATCAATTCCTATAATACCTATTAATCATTAGAAAAAGATAAAGAAAACTCATATTCAACAAAATAAAGAGAATAAAACGTTTTTTTTTTTTGCCAATAACTATCTTTTTGAGATAAACATTTTATAACTTAAAATCCTTTTTCTTGTCCAATAAACGTACTTAATAGTTTATGTTACTCATTATTAGAGACTATTTTTGGTTATTTTATAGTTTTATCTATCGTAAATTTACTTTTTACCTAGCTAGGAGAAGGGGATTCTTAAATGTTAGACTTTAGAGGCCACAAAATGTTTAAATCTGGCAGTGGACCGAAACCATAAAAAACGAGTGCTTTTGATGTGGTCATAACATAAAAACATTAAAATCTTTTTTTAATAAATAAATAAATAATCTTCATAACTTACTAAAAATGTAAAATTTAATAACAATGAAAATAACCATTTCAGTTTTTAATTTTTATCATATTAAATATTAACATTAAGGTAATTTTTAAATAAAAAAATATTAAGTCGAGTTTTCTTTTACTTTTATGTTTTATATAAAAAAAAAATACTGAGACAAAAAAAAAGTCAAAAACTAATCGTGTTTTAATTAGTTAATTAAATATGAATTTTAAAATTGAAATTGCGTCTAGACATCTTTTAGAAGGCGTATTTACTTAAGCCAACAGGCGTATAAAGTAATACTTAAAAGTAAAAAAAGTAAAAGGACTTAATTTTAATTTTTTATCTAATAAAATAATTTTCTTTTTGACTGTTTACGCAAAAATTTGTTATTAACAAATTAAAATATTTACTTATTCTTCATTTATCAAAACAATATATACTTTGTATGTTCTTATCAAATAATAATAGTGTTGTTTTTTGTTGGTGGGATCGAGTCGAAAGATATCTGGACCTAAAGTTTACCTGTGCCGATTCCACCAACAAAAATCCTATTTTAACAGACTGTACGATCGAAGGATTTATTCAAAACTAATATTTATTTCAAACGAAAAAGTTTCAAAATATCTTTTTTATTAAGGAATATTTATACCTCCTAGAAACAAGAGTGAAGCAGAATTTACACTAAAAAATTTGATTTGCATACTTCGATTTCTTTACTAACTCATTATTTTAATTTACTTTTTTTTTTTTTTTTTTTTTTTTAATTGACTTTAGATGTGAAAATGGGTAGAGAGCTTCTGCGGAAATTTTATCACTTTTACTTCCCTTGTTTAAAATTTCTTTCAAATAACTTTTATAAAATGTCTTATAATTGAAATGAGTTGTTTGTATTGTATACTGATAAGCCTAAAGGTAAATCCTCTTAAGGACTCATCATTTTAATACAAAGATGCTGACTTGTTCTGAGTATAGCTCTGAGGATAATGGAAAGGTTGGGGTAAAGGGCAATAAATGTAAAGAATGCATCTCTTTATTTCTTCCATTCTGAATGTATACCTTCATCTGATAATTGAGATTTTTGTATTTCAAATATAATCAGTAACTTATTAAAGAATCTTTAACCTTACGGTGTCATAGTATGAAAATAATCCATTTCATTAAAGCTTAGCTTTGATTTAAGTTGGCCTTTGCAGGGATGGTGCCTACTCATTCGCCGTTTAATTCGACCCATCTGACCATGGCAGCCTTTAGGTCCTCTTCTATCGATTCAGGATGGCTTAAAAGCTGCAAGCCACAGGCAACATCTTCTCTTTTATTAACTGTTCTATTCGGGGCGTGATTTACGCTTTTCATCTTCACATCAATGGATATTGTTATTTTACTTTTAGACCTACTTCTTTGTAGCTCGACGTGTGAATCAGTGAGAGCATCAGCTTTGGTGTGAAAAATTCAATTTTACTTTTTTCACTACACTTTTATCTTCATTTTATTAATAATTAAGAAAATTTAATATTTTAAGCTCGTCAAAGCAAAAAACGCATTAAGTTTTTTTTTATATGCAATATCATTTGTTTTTGAATTTACCAAAAAATAAATAAATAAATAAATATTTTTCAAATATATATATTAAAATAACATTTTTTTTAATATTTTTTTTTTACCAAAAAATAAATAAATATTTTTCAAATATATATATTAAAATAACATTTTTTTTAATATTTTTTTTTTATTAGAAAATTTTTTAACAAATATTTGTTAAATGAATATTTCTCAAATTATCAAACGGTGTGTCCTGTCTTCATTCCGGCATCCGAGGTTTTGATTGCTCAGAGACAAAGTAATACGTAATGCAGTTACTTAATTTATTTCTTATTCCAAAGAAAATAACTTGATTATTCATTAATATATAAGGTAATCTTTTTAATTTCTATCTTAAAAAATAATAATTGGCTTTTTTTTATAAGCAAAGCTCCTAATATATTAGGGAATTATTGTGGTTATTTTTTACAATAAATTATTGTAAATTATTATTATAATATAGAAGAGTTGTAATAATTATTATATATAATTCTATATAATCTTCTTCTAATATATATATATATAATAATTATTACGGCTCTTCTATATTATAATAATTATATTTTGAAATATAAAAATTTGAGTATTTAATTTTTAATAAAAATTCACTATTTTTAATATCAATAAATTGTAAGCGTTTTTTGTAACATTTGTGATCAATATCACTAATACAATATTTTAAAATAACTCTAACAATCAATGCCTAAAAATTATATATATATATATACACTCGGTTGTTTATTCTTAAAGTCTTGTTTTATTCCAATTGCTATTGAATTTATAATCGAGGCCACAGGTTTTGATGATGGGTCTTATCTTTACTCAAATGTTGATAATCGAAAGGGAAAATAATTTTTAATATTGTCCTTTTGTAGGCTAAAACCATCATTTTTTTTTCATATATTATTTTTATAAAATTTTTAAGGTATACTTTTGGATTCTTTTTTACTTTCTCATACTAGGGAAATATATAGCAAGAAAATATTCCGATCGCAAAAAAAAATCGAGTTTCCAAACGGAAATACACGTTTTGAGTCTACAAAAATGGACTCTCTGTCTGCGTGTATCTTTGAACAAGATATCTCATTAAAAAAACATATGAGGCTGAAATTTTATATTTAAGCTAGATACCCTCGCTTACATTTCGAAGCTTTTGAATAAAATCGGCCAAGATGTACTTTTTTTTTGATTTCTCAAAATATGCTTTAACGATTTTGATTAAAATTCATAAATAGGTTAGATGACCTTTTAAATGTATTAACCCTTACCCCCCCCCCCCTAAAATTGTTCTGGGCCTACTTTACTCTTGTACTCTTGTTTTTAGGTTTTTTGTGATTTACTATTCTAACAATTTTGATTAAATTGACTGTAGATTTAATAAATTAGATAATATTTAAAGTGTACGGTATTAATCATTTCGATCCTCAGACAGCCCTTAATTTAAAGGGTCCCCTACATGGGCCATTGCACAATTCGCTTGCGCCTGTCGGCCGGCCACTGTCATTTTTCGGAAAACAAAGTTCGAGTCATCCCGCATTTAATGAAAATAAATTTCAGTTGGCTATGCATTAAACGACTACCTAAGGGGCCGACGCAAAAAATCTGGTATGACAGCACATCACTCAACTTTCCATAAGTAAAAGAAAGTTGTGTGATATGCGTTTATCCACATGAGATTTCTTTTTCTTTTACTTTAAAGAACCTCGTTCATATATTATGAAAGTTAATGCAAGTAAGAATTATAGAGGTTTATTTTTAAGAAAACCTAATTTAAATAATATCCACTTTATCCGATTTTTTTTTCTATATTTTATATGTGATTTATAAGTTATCTGTCAATATTCGCGTTGCTCCTTAATGCTTGTGTTTATTTAGTAGAGTAATTTATATCTTAACCACACCTGTCAATATTCTAGTGCTTGGGTGGAAATATTTCTCTCAAAAAATGATTTTAAAAGAAAGTCTTATCGATATATTCCTCGAACATAATCCTTAACAACATTTTGATATTACTTATATATATATATATACAATAGTTTTTCAAAGGAAAAAATTCGATTGGAATATAACTTTATGATACTGCATATTTATCTGTCTTAGAAGTGCAAGAAATTAATACTGGATTTCAGAGTTTCTCAACTTTTTTCCTTAGCGTTCCCATTTTTTTAATGTTATCCAATGACATAGCTAAAGTTTGGTTCGCCCGGGAAAGCCCTCTCTTTGCTGCCCGACCAAAATTTTTTTACCCAATACCTTTTTTTTAAAGTACTTTGGTCAAAATTTCCTTCGCCCCCTAGCTACTCCTATGTTTGTAGCCTCTCTCCTTCCCCACCAAAGCTAAAAGGAACGAGGAAATTCAAATTATTATTATTATTATTATTCAAATTGACCCTTTGTAATTTTTCCTGTTTTGACCAGCTTAACATTAAAATATTTGTGTTGGTTATTTTTCTTTGATATTATTATTTAAATATAAATTTAAAAGAAAATTACTATGCTCTATGAACGTTTGCTGTCAAATGGATTGCAATTAAGTTATTTCTATTACAAATTCACTAACACGGAAAAAAATAGCAATTTTTGACTCTTGATTAACCACTAATTATCCTCCTATCCGAGGCCGAGAGTTTAAAGATATTGACATTGTCAGTAGTGATATCCTTAACAAGGATGGTGGCTTCGATCCCAGGCAGGCCGAAGAAAATTTATTTAAATTAATTGGATACCAATTGGTATAAATAAATGTACCTGTATCGTAAATATATATTATATTATATATCGTTTAATATCTATTGGGTTGTTCGGAAAGTCATTTCGTTTTTTTTGGGGAACATGAAAG